>JAUKNK010000052.1:240000-307500 GCA_030765055.1 Mantis religiosa
CAACATTTGACAGAATCATTTGTCAAAGATTACAAAAAGAAGTTTGATTGGGAACAGTTACTTAAATATTCAAAATTAAAATAAGGACTCATAGTGCATACCTATAATTTATATACAGATAGAAAATATACAGAGCGTGTTTTACAAATTTTATAAAAAAATATTGTACTAAAGCTAACAATGTGTACAATTTGGTATTTTTCATAAAAATTCTGTGTTGTCAAGAAAAAGGTATAAATATGCTATTGTGACCACATTGTAAAATGTGTATATTATACAAAAAGAAATTTGTTAATTTTTTTTTGTAAATTGTATATGGTTCTCTGAGAAAAGAAGAAAGGTGTGAAAAACTGTATATATATACTCTGGGAAAAAAAGGTGTGAATAGGTCATTGTGGCCACATTGTGAGAAAAAAAATTAACACTTAACACTTCTTTTTTGAATTAGAAAAAAACAATGTGTGTGCTAGACAATACCAAAGAAACCAATTTTTTATATATACCAGATCACTTATCCATTTCATAAAAAAACAGAAAAGGTGCTTTGATCAAAATCTGTCCTAACAATATTGTTAATCTTTAAAAAACTAGTTTTTATATTCCGGATAACTCACCCAATTTTGTAAAATAAAAAGGTGCTCTGATCAGAATCTGTACTAACAATATATTCAATAGAAATAAAAAATAAAATATTAATCTTTACCTTTTTATTTTATAATGTACGAAAATTCATCATCGTTATCCTGATGACCGTCCACTCCTTCTATTTCTTGTTCCTCTTCTCCTTGCAATTCCTCTAGATCGTAATTTACAAACAAATCAGATTCCTCGTCGTCAGGTGCCCTACCTGTGCACACTCCCGTCTTAGTTAAGTTAAAAATTAAATCTTTCAACTCTTGAAATTAATCGTATGTTTCGTTAGCATTCTTTCTTATATTATAAACCAAAGATTTGTGCCTAGATAAATTATGATTTCGAACCTCTATTTCCTTCCTCAAACCCGCCATCTCCACGTTAACCTTTTCCAAATCGTCCTTAAGCGCCTTGTTTTCTTCCGTTAGTGATTTGATCTCTCTAGCCAAATGCTTCGTCTTCTCGCTGCACTCTCTTCCCAGCTTCTGTCTGATACTGTTTGCAACGGTCTTACACTTTTCGAGTGCAGCTTTTCTCAAACTCTCCACCGAAATGCGCCCGCCACTTTCGGTAGATCCCGATCCGCATTCCGATCTTATATTAAACGAACCTTCGGCAGCCCACCTAGATGCCGATCGTTTCGCCCTACCCGTAATCACGCTCTTGTTTCCTATATTTAATTTCCACTCGCCATCCCCGCACTTTCCAAACACATACAAATAATTATCCGTAAAATAAGTATTTATGTCGTCAATCATGCTATACACGGTAATGAACTCCGTTTCTTTGGACGTCAATTTCCAATCGAGTCCTATACCTTCCGGAAAATCAAATAAGTCGATCAAGTCTCTACAATCCACCATCTCTACCATCACCAGCTTGTTATCGTTCGTGATCATGTTAACGGCAATGTCGTGAAACTTGCATTCCGACTGATTGCTACTCCTGGGCACGGCCTTAACGCATTCGCAAAACTCGTTCAGGACGTAACCCATTTCGCACTGTGCGTGTCCGACGGTCAAATTATTATAAAACATCAGACCACATCTGCTTCCAACCTCGCATCTTGTGACAGGCTTTAAACACGTGTATATATTTTTAATGCTCCTAGCATCCATCGATTTAGAATTAAACCTACATTCGCTATCTTTCTTATACACGCACGAACAATTCGACAACAGTTCGTAATCTTTTCGACAGATCGTCGCATTCTGCAAACGACCCGTGTTCTCATCAACCTTGAAGCCGCATCTTCCGAAACTAACGCAACTCATCTCTTCCTCTTCCTTGCCATTATCGCTCGCACCTGTGAGCGCGATTAGCACCAGCAATATAAACGCAAACATTTTTTTTTCTTTTTTTCTTGCTTGCTGCTTCTTTCTTGTCCCTTCTAACATACGCGCACCTTCTTCTTCTTCTCGCACCAAGCAGAAAAAGAAAAACATACAACCGGCCAATTTCATTACCTTAAATACCTTTTCTTTAGTCACGTGATTCTTTTTACTTTCCACGTCACCTTCGGGTTAATTAGGGAAACAGACACAAGACCTTGAACGGGAAGCAGACACAACATAACCTTCAACTGGCGCAAAGGTCAACAAACGACCTCATTAAACGGTCATTCAACTTTATATGGCGCCAGTTCAAGGTTATGTTGTGTCTGCTTCCCACGGGTCCTATCTACTGCCATTATAGCCATTAATCTGAGAACGTGATTTTCTTGAGAATCTACGTGTAACATCTTTGGAAGTCCCTCAACGAAAATACTCGTACTAAGTTTGGTTTTTAAGCTTGGGTTTTAAGTTTGGTTTTGAAATATTTTGTTCCCCTCAAAAAACAGACCTTTTTCTAAAAACACTCTTTTACGAATAAGAGGGTTACGAGAAATTTATTTCAGAAGAAACCTAGATGCCTAATTTTTGTTGGGAATATAATACTAACCGTACTTACGATACGCAGTAAAGAAATTAATCATTTAATATAGTTAACTATAAAGTTAATTACAACTCTTAGATGCACTATAAGGGAAAGAACAAATAATATAAATAAAAATTCCGAGAAAACACTGTGGACGTATGAGTAAAGATATTTTGAGTTAAGAGGCGGTTTCACTTGTGTACCTTTTGCATAACTACCACAGGCGTCAACGCCCGCCTCGGTAGCGTGGATGGTAGCCTGTTTGCCTCAGGTTCAAGAGGTCCCGAGCTAAGGATAACGTCTTTTCCGGGGTTTTCCCTTATCCTGATGGACAAATGCCAGGTAGCTCTAAGCTCCATGGGCCCCGGGCTCCTTTGAGCATCATTTCGCCCATTTCCTTCATCGTCCGATATGAGTTAACGTTGGAGGACATAAGTTAAAAATGAAAACAGGCGTTAATATACCTTATAGTCATTATTTAGAGATAAGCAAGGTATAGCCAACATAAGTATGGTCAGCATTCATTAAATAGCTATTTTGTAACCAGGATTTATAATAGTGCCAGGTCTTAGTATAATTAGCTTCCTAATATGTCCCGGGAAAATTACAATAGAAATTGCCATACATGGAGCAATTTTTTTCTATGTCTTTATGTAAAGATGACCACATCGCGTATGCTATAATGTGGTTAATGTGTGTATAGGAATGGGATGACAGTGTCCTGGGTTATCAAAACTTAGCCTTCTTTAGGTTTCGACACCTAGGTTAGCGAACATATATATGAACGGGATGAGAGGGTTCTGCGATATCGGAGAGGCAACTTCTACTCCTGACATCGACAATCAAGTATCAATTAACCTCTCCATTTTTGGAAATTGGCTCAAGTATAATATTTTAGACAAATTGGTTTAACTTGGTACCATATAAACATTTTAATTCTTTAACTACTTTGACTATTTAAAGTTTCCCCTGATATGACCGTTGGTCCATGCAACATTTATTCATACTTTGCACTTGCCCAATAGCATTATGTTTCCTTTGAGCCATTCATAAGACAGTATAACTATCGCATAAACGTAATACAGTTACAAACATAGAAGAAACGAATAGCTAAAGAAGGACCTCCTTACTCAATGATCGACGTTAAAGGGATCAGCAATTACCAAATGAATTAGTTGTAACTTTGTGAGGCCGTGAAAAGGTACAGAATTGATCTTATTTTGGCAATGTTCAAACTAGAGTAATCTTTCTGTGCGGTTTTGTAGGCATTACGTGAAAAGAATAACTAATTTTGTGAGATGGAGTGGAACTTTGACATTAACGTTCTCTGTGTAAAAGATTATTAGTGCCGAGTTTGGTTGAAATCAGAAGAAACGTGACATATACCAGATGTGTCACCTGCCCCTATTCGTATTTTAATTTATGCAACGTGCTAGGCAACATATGTGTGACTTACGCCTTTCTTGAATGCCTTCTAATGGATGATTTGCATAACAGATTATGAGGAAGCGTAGATAACTCAGGCCATAAGTATTGAATGGTATAGAAACCATGTAAATCGGTTCCAAAAACATCATACTGTGACTCTGTGGGTTCGTGAAATGAAAAGTCCAGTTACACAAACTCAACAATGTTCTTTATTTCCACCGACTTACAGTTAAACACTTGCCAATTACACAGAATTACGTACTGCATCCAATTACAATTCACCAGTTCGTCCGTTACAACTTCACTTGTACTCGCGATTACGTCAACTCCGTTACTCATACACAGTTACGTACAGTCTTCCGTTGCACAATCTTCTCGTTGATTAACACGCCGCTCCCCTTGCTAGCACGTCACTGACTAACTCTGCCTTCTTACACCAAGAACTGTCTCTCACTCACACTAACTGACTAACTGACTTCACTTCGCTCCGGCAGCCCCTTTTTATAGGAATATCGCAGCCTTCTGGCTTTCACAGGAAGGTTCCAGTAGATGAAGGATCCCGTAATTTGCAGAACGCAGGTGAAAGAGAAACAGACCGCACAATCATGTTTTTTCTCCCCAGCCATCCCTGTCACTACTATAAGACGGACGAGGGGGAGGCGTGGCTAACACGGACCTCCCCTGTCTTCCGCTCTCAGCTGCTTCCACAGGGTGTTTCAACGCCCGGGTGACAATACCCAGATACAGAAAACAGCAGTAATTATTTTAGACGACTTTACAAACCTTTATTTATTAGTGTACATTCACATACACACCATTAAACACGTCCTTAAAGGAAACATCTATCACATGCATCAGTTTACAATAACATTGGAACACAAAATGGCAGATCTACAGAGTGGGAACAATTGGATTTAAATCTTTAGCCACCAGCTGTTTTCGTTCTACAGTTACGTCAAGAAAGCTATCAGTTAGGTAGTTTTCGCTTCTGTCACAAATTGCGACAGTTTTTAGCTGATACAGATGCAGTTTTTTATATTTGTCAAAACTACCAAAAGGAGCTCAAAACACAATACGAAGCTGTAAACAGCTTGTAAAGATTCGAGCTGGGTGATTAGGTCTGCGGTTACATTTTCGTAAAGGAACCTTCCCTCCCATGGTAGCGTTGGCTGAAGGGTAAGCATTACACAGGTTACTTGACCACTGTGCTCCTGCAAGTTGCTTTCAAATCCTTCGTAACTAGCTCAAAAATTGTATTATCCTTATTTTACTTCTTGGAGCCTATAATTTGATATTGCAATACAAATAACATTTTTATAACATTATAGGTAAACACTTATAAACCAAAATGAAATAATAGCCATGTTTTCCACCGGCAGTTAATTATAATTACAATTATAAATGTATAGTTCATAGTGGATATTTTATTTCTATCGATATTTGCTTGACCCATTCAACCAGGTCTCAAACCTTTCAAAATTGCTAAGTGAAACATAATATTTCAATATGAAACAAAAATATTAGATTTAATGTCGTCGTCAAGCTTTAAAACATGAAACCCACCTACGTAACATGGTTTACAATAACACATACGGTACAGACTATAGGGATCACAAAGTTAAACATGTTCCCTAATCAAAGATAAAGATGGCCCGTAGTTGAACTTTAATCAGTAGTTTTGTGATAATTTCTTTAGGTAGCTCACTCTATTGGACTAAATAATTTAAAGTTTTTCTAGAAGGCAGGTTATCTGACAAACATTTGTGTAAAATTAAGGACTCTAACGGTGATTTTGTATTTTAACATTATGATTGTGTTACTATTGTCTATAATTCTACGAAGAATTTCATGACAAGTAATTATATAAATCCTCACTAAAATTAAAGAATATTAAAGTGGAGGTATCGAACAGAAGAGAACTTGGGTTGAATAAAGGTGAGGGAGGACTGCTGTGGAACTGAAGAGCATTAAGTCTAACCATTATGCTTAGCACTTGTTTTTGCTTGAAACATTTACTCAGATATTTAAATTTTTATTTTCCTAAACAAGTACACTTTGAGTGGTAAAAATCACATGTACCCTATATGTATCTAAGTTACTCTGTGTCAATATATGGCAGATTGTCTTTCTTTTTGCACATAAAAGCGAAGCTTTAGATTAGATTATTTATTTTAGGCTATATCTTACACTGTAATAAAGTACAAAGGAGGAAAATCTACACCACAAAAATGTTTGACTGCATAGGAAGCGATTGTAGAGAAGAATGTGTTACTCACAAATACATTGAAAGTGACAGAAGATGTATTTAGAACAATAGGCAAGAAAGAGTGTGGATCAAATAAAGTAATGTAAAACTCTAGAGCAGCCACAAAAGAAGAACGAACAAGGGCCTTAAAGAATACAGTGATTGTGTTCCCTTGGCGTTACCAGTTCCACAGCGAGCGAGCGAAGGAGATGGACAATATATCTTCTGTGTCTCATCGAATTCGCCTTGCGGGTAAACAGAACTGCGTTATCGCTCCAATGCATTGTATTTGCTATACAAGCATGTCCTTAAATTCTATCCAGTAGCCCACCTCGGTAGCGTAGATGGTAGGGGTTTTTGCCTCACGTTCAAGGGGTCCCATGTTCGAATCTCAGTAAGAAAGAGTAATCTGGATAAGGTTTCACCGGGGGTTTCCCTTGTCCTAAAAGACGAATGTCCGGCAACTCTAAGCTCTATGGTCCTTGGTCTCATTTGAGCATCATTTCACCTATTACATTCATCGTCCGATATGGCTTAAAGTTGGAGGACATAAATTAAAAAAAAGTTCTAGCCAGAAAACAAAACCTCTTCAAACATAATTCTTCCTGCAATAAATTTTGTTTAACCCAGGTTTCATCCAAATAAAGAATGAGCCTAGAATAACCTGTACTTTTATCGTTGTGCTTTTTGCGCAAAATTTTAGTCTTGCAGCAACAATATCGCTTTTCCAAGCAGAAATTTATGACCATCATTGGCTCCCATGAATTTGAAGTCAAGAGATTTCAAAATATCATACTTAGCAGATACATAGCCCGTATATTCTACTTCATATCTCATTCAATTGGTTAGCCTTTTAGCAGGTGGATATTCACCATTTTCGTAAACAATTAATAACTCTTCTACGTAAAATACACTTTTGAAGATAATCTAATTTGGTAACACGTTTTTTCTCACGGCTCGTCGTTTTCCTGAAGACCTAAATACGGGAACTTGTCATAATGTAGTGAACTTCTTGCGTTCTTTAGCAATGTTTGTCAATGTTTTCACTCACGCGACAAGCTTATGCCATTAATTCTTAACTCTGAGCGAAATATTTATGTTCGTAAACTTCTGCAATTGACAGCTGTTTGAAAAATGAATACACGTGAATATTTCTAAGCTGCCTATGTAAAATCCTAAGAACTGTCTAGCAGTCACTACTAGGGACACATGTATGTAATAGGCTTGCTAAGCAACAGATTTACCAACTTTGAAGAGCACGTCTGCACTCTTAAAACATCACCAATTTACTGAACGTAAGTCCGAAAATGCATCAGCACTTGTCTATTTTTCTTCACAGATCGTTACTGCTTCTTTTATTTCTAGTTAGGTGCCATATCTTGCCCTATTTCCGGAACCAGATATTATACAAATTTGCCTTTGAGGCAAATACTACTTCGCAGCAGCGGAGCTACGAAAGCGACACCTACTTTTGCCCCACTAATAGTAGCGGGAATTTGTCCTGTTGACTATATCATTAGATTAAGGGGCGCAAATTACTGGCTAGGCAAGGAAGAATATGGGAATGTCTTTAAAATGAGGGTAGAAAGATGCAGTACTAAGAAAGAAGTGAAAAATTAGTAATTATAGAAATGGCAAGAAGAGTGGGATAATACACATTTCCGGACATTAAAGAGAGGCTAAAATTGGAACATATAAAACAAAAAAAAAAGGATTTTTTCACTTTTTTACAGGATATGGCTCATATAATGTATATTTAAGAAGAATACGGAAGAAGAACATATGTTTATGTGAGCAATGTAACTGTTTAGATTTGCCTGAGCATGTTATTTTTAGTGCAATAAATATAGAGAACTAGTAGAAGACAGTCGAAGGAAACTTCAACGAAAATGTGTATGAAACATCTTAAGAGATGCAGAAGATAATGCACATTTAGGAAATATGTATCAGATAATATCCGATAAAGCGTTAGAGGAATATATGACCCGCGACAAAATACTTCAAGAAAGAAATGTAGGAACATTTCAATCTACGAAAAAAGAATGTTACTTAAGGGATCGTCGGAGGGAAATAGGATCAAGAGAAACTGAAGATACAGATTACCAGACTTGAAGACCTAATTTAAGACGCACAGCCGATAAATAGAATACGCCAGTTAGGGATATCGGAAAAAAAAAGCAGAAACCATAGAAAGAAAGAGAATCCCAGGAGAACCAGAGGAGATATATGCAGAGTATCAGAGCGGACAATCACAACTGATTATGCAGAAGAGGAAAGATGGCAACCCGGATATCTGGAACTAGCTCCATCTACTAATGCCAGTCCCCTTAGGAGATGGATGCCAGTAGGAGGAAGCTTTGGATACCAGTTGCAGAAGAGGAAATTTTTAATATTTGTCGGAAACAGTCTTTCGTAGTGTGTTATCGCAATTAAAGCTGTAGTAAAAATGTAGATTTGATTTATATTATTTTTGTAGAAGTAAAGTGGAAGAAAGACTGTTTTACATAGATTAGATGAGTAGATTAATAAAGTTACTGGAATCCAGTAATCTGTAGGTTTAGTTAGTTCATGAGGGTAGCAAGTTGATTATATCTGCAAAATATGTAACCTTTTTGTGTAATTTGACTTAAAAATTAATAAAGTTAAAAATGAAGTTTGCATAGTAAGTCCTGGTATAGATTTCAGAAACCGAGGTATTAGATATGCAGATATTATTTTATTATATTATATCTTTTTAAACCTATAAATATAGGGTTTGAACAGTCACCCTCAGAAAATATAACTCTGTGATACTGGAAAAACAAGATAATCGTTTAATTAGTATTTCTTGAACGCTCAAGAAAATTAGCCGTAGGCTTCGGTAAAGCGAGCCAGTACGTGTGTGCGTTTAGCATTGCATTCACTGCACTGATTAGCCAGCAACATACCGGTCCCTTCTGGCCCCTCCATGATCATTCCTATTTGTAATTCTAAATGAAAATGCACCTTAAAGGGAAAATACCACAGTTGGAGACATAAATAATGATAAACAGATGCAGTAATGCTCTCACTCAGCCTAAATATCATAAACACTACCAAGAGATAGAATATCCTGAAAGCTTACCTTCTACCCGTCTCTCGAACTATCTAGAAGTATGAAGACAATTCTAGCGGTTATTGCAAGCGAACATTTCTTTCGAGTGAGTCAGTTAATAAGTGAAATAATGAGTATGTTTCAGCTGCATCAAGGATGGTTCTACGAGGGAGTTGTGATGACTAAATGTTCAGTGAGATCTACCCGAAAGTCCTGTTACCCGTGGAGCGATTGAAAACTCCGGGGGTCTTTCCTTGGGGCAATACCTTGACTCTAAAAAGCCCCCCCCCCCATCGACAACAACGTCAAGACGGGTGGAAGTGGATACGCCACTTACGGTCGTCAACCCCGCAGAGAAGACTACCGAACAACCTCGGTGGGGCCGCCTGGTGATCTAGCACACCTTCTACTAGCTCAGCTCTGCAGGCTAGTACCCGCGACATTTTAGGCAACTCTCTGTCCCCTCCGGGCGGCCGAAGCCTGGTCGGAGGCATCCGATTTACCGCGGGTAACGGGAACACACTGCCACCTCGAGTATAACTCAATCCGAACAACTCCCATTCAGGGAGGGGCTCGAAAGTTCGGCCCCAGGTTTCTCTAGTCACGTCAGAGGTACCACGAGTGCTAAGGGTCCGCAGCGCTCGCACTTAAGGAGCTGAAGCGGACGGATCCCCAACTGTTGGACCCTACAGTGGGTGCTGTTACTGCAAGGGATTAAAACGCTCTTGTATTTGACTCGAAGGATTGACTAACTAAACAAGAGGCTGCTTCGTTCGTATTTCATTACCCCAAGTGAAGTAACTGTGACATCTGAACTATATCACTTAGAGAAGAGTCAGGGGAACTTATGGAAGAGACAGTGGAAACTAGTCTTGTTACAGTAGTGTCAGGATTTTGTCAGCTAAGAAAATACGTTACAGTTCCCTAAAAGATGCGGTTTAATAATCATCAATATCACTGGTAAGCGCAAATGCCGATATACATCAAGTCAATATGCTGGCATATGTTTCTCTCGTTTCTACTCGGAAGTAGAAAAGCAAATTTGTACCTACATTTTTAAGAACGTACTATTTAATATTCTGTTTTAAAAGCTAGCAGTAATGCAAAAAATTCTTTGCTTCTGTATTAAAATACAAAGTAATTAGTTAACGAATACTGTCATCTGGAAGTCGTATGTGCAGCGTCTCATTTACATTCCGTGGGTAGATAAATTTCAAAACATGGGTAGCTACGGGAAACTCAGTCCCCCTTAGTTTTCAGTGTCCTGTCATCTGCCTAAAACAGAAGCCTGCCGCAGCTGTTAGTGGATGTAAATATTTCACACAGATATTGAGCTTAATTTTTTTATGTGTTGTGAGAGATCCTAGGGCATTTAAAGTGAAGTTCCCCCCCCCCCTTACTTAACTCTCCTTATCTTTTCTCCAACAAACATACGCACACACAAACATACCTTTCATCTTCCCCTTCATTTGCGTTACTAGAAATACGTAAAGCCTGCCAGGAAGTTAAGGCAAATTTTAAGTTACGTTAATTCCTTTTTCCTAGTGCACTCTTCCTGACGCGTTCTACTTATTCAGGGACGGGTGACTGAGGTGGACAGAAGAGAAGCAGCCTTTAAGTTTCTCTGTTTGCCTCATTTCTTCATTTTTTTAAAATTCTCATGAGACTGTTCATCCCCTCTTCACAATTCCACCCTTCCGGCAGGACAGAATCGAGCATTTAGCTGCCCCGAGTCACGAGTCACCCTCTTTCTCTCCAAATGGCCGTCTTTTTTTTTCATCTTCTTCCCTTCATTTTTTATTCCCTTCCTTTAGTTTTCAATCCGAGTCCTAATTTGGATTATCGCCTCAAGTTAGCGCGTTTCCTTCTTCGACCGCGTAGCAGATCCTGCCACAGTAGCATCCTTTTTCAACCTCACCTATATCTGCCTGCCCTTGTGAACGAAGGGAACCTTTCCTGCAATTCTTGATTATGTTATTTTGTACTGAGTTTATCAGAGGTGAAATGCTAACAATTAAACTTTTTATTTAGTAAGCATAACTAGAATTGCGGAAGAACTACAGCTTACTTGAAAGAAGAAATTTATACTATAATGTCATTTGTCCATGAGTCTTGAAATTGTGTTATTTTATTCCACCTGTGAAGCTTAGCTAACTTTAATATTGGAATGACGTCTAATTTCATTTTTACTATCTTTACTGCATACCTATGTGAAGTAGACGAAATATTGTCTTTCCCAAGATATACCAGACATATGTGTTTTGAGGTTCGCCGAAAAAGAACAAATTTAGAAAAAGGTCACTTACGGGTGTATGTGCGTATCAGTTTTTGAACAGGACAACTGAGAAACGGAAATTATTTGGTATTTTAACTTCAGCACCTTGTAAAGTTATGCACGTTACCTTGCACAACGATATATCTCGAAGAGGATAGCCCGAAGATACTTCGTGCCGTTAAGTTGCCGCTAAACTGTTCGGCTTGGCCATGCGCACCTCAGACTACAATATAAGGCCTCTCCCTCGAAGCCAAGACATCTTATCTACGATACTGGGCGTAGATTCCCTTCCCATATCCTTCACACCTATTCCGGAGTCCCGTATATTGTAGACGTGGTGCGAGAGAGAACCCGCACCATCTACAACAAGCTAGACACCCATTCTAATAACCTGGTGAACACCCTTGGCCGTTACGACCATAGGGTTCTTCGCCGAAGACCAAGCTAGTACCCTAATCTGAGCATGGCCACTTTCCCCTGATACCTGTACCCCAGGCCCAGAAATGGGCTTGGTATAATCAATACCTTTACCCTGGTCCCTTTCCCTTTACCCTGGTCCCTTTCTCTCTAGCCTGTCAAGTGAGCTGTGCTCAGATGCCTCACAGGCAGGCGGGAGGGTGCAGCCAGCACTGGACGCACACACTTTCCGGGGGCGCAATATATGGCTAGATATAGTACTACCCAAGAAAACCGCCTGATCACACACGACTATTCTATTATACTGCCCAGATAAAGCCGCACTAAGCAGCTAGGTGCTGGGCAGCAAACACACCACCCAGGTAAACCTGGGTGACTCGTATCTTCTGCTGGTCTGCTGCCAAGTCATCAGTTCGCCCATTGCGGGCAGGCAGTTAGGTCGTCAGTTCGACCAGTAACGGCAGGTAGTCACCACATTAGTACGCCAGTACGGGCAGATAGTCACGACGAGAGTGCGCCCGGTACAGGAGTCACAGCTGGGAGTCAGTCACAAAGGTGACTAGGATATGAGGGTCTACGACTCAGAGCCATACTACACAGTGGGAGTTACGTCGGAAGTGACATTGGTACCAGGAAGGTCCAACACATCGGAAGGGTCTACTGTTTCATCTGTGTTAATTAAATGCAGGATGACAAAATTCCAGACTACTTAGTTAAGATATTTATTTGAGTTTTACTTGCGTTTTATTGGCAATTAAGTACAATAACATAATCACTGGATGTTCCTTCTGAGGCGTTGGTAAAGGTGGACTGAAACCTTATTGGTGCCCATAACATAGTTGAATGTATCAAAGGTCAAAAGGGGTATGTTTTACTGAATATATGTATTGATGGTTTTCATGTTTGGCGAAGTTCTGATATCCTTAAACGAAGTGTTGATTCACTCAAGTTTGGCTGTGATCGTGGGTATTTACTCTTATATGATTATAGAATTATTATCATTGTCACGTCAGGGACGATCAATAGAACCTATTCTTTAATTGTTTGAATCGTTGTGCTTTATATGTTATATACAATTATGTAGTCTTAAATATATTCAAGAAAGTTTAGCATGTGTATGTGACTGCAAGCCCATTACCCCCCCCCCCCCCCGATCATCGATCCAGTACAATGTTGCTAGGTCACTCATCTATGCAAGTAGAGGGGGAAGAGAAAGAAATGAACGAGTAGCATACTGAGTTGCTATGTATTGTAAATTATACAGCAAAACTTAAGCGACAACTTCCAAAGATATCACAAAAAGGTTTTCAATAAAATCCCTCATAAGAGGGTTAAGGGGAGGGATAAGAGGGATAACCTTTTATAACAAAGAAAATTGTTATGTTAATTTCTCCAAAGTTCCTATATCGACGTTTAGTAACATGCCAAAAGCTTAAGGTTTTAAAGTAATTTATTTATTATGTGGCGCTTTAACAATTTCCAAGATGAACTTTATTAAGCCTTGAAAGTTTGTAAGAAATCTTCTTCATAACTTTTCAATTTAGGTTCGTTAATTTTGTTTTATGTTGACTTAGACGATGATTTCGGAACCATAACAGGAAGATTCTTGTCTGAAGACGTCCTCCCGGACAGATCTCTTTCTCTTACTCAGGAAATGATTTACAAGGAAAATGTGTCTTTCTTCTGCGATATAAACTAATCCTCTTACATACATCTTCCACGACAGTCAGACTTATTCTCCTCGCTCCTTAAAGAAAGATCAGTGATTTTTCTCCACATAACAACCACACGTTTCTTTACAACTACGTTATCCCTAGCAACCTATACACGCCTCTTATTTATTTTCCCACTTGCACTTCCTAAACTAAATTTAAACATTATAATACTTTCAAACATTTTAATACAATTTTAAATTTTAAATAACACCATAAAACAAATTAAAACATTGATATTTTCTTTCAAGGCTGAATTCAAAGCAACTGTTACAAGATATTTGAAAAAAAAAAAAAAAAAACAGTGAGTAAAAAAGTAAGCTTTTGCAGACTGTACATGACTTTCTCTTTTGTATAATTGGTAAATCGTAAGAGAAACGCAAAATCTTGTTACAGAAACACTATAAAGCGTTAAAGTATCCAGTTTACTCATTTACTACTTTAAAGACATTTTCTCTTATTTATTTAGGTAATCAAGTACATAATGCGTTTCGAGCAGTAAATCACAACTCGGTTTTTCTCATCATGTAAAGAACATCAAATTTAAAAAATATTAGCGTTCCGACATTAAATTCTGAAGTCGCTTTAATTTACTGCATACTTAAACCTCAAGGGTAACATGCAAATGTAGCTGAAGCATTACTTTGTTATCAAGAAGTAGACGGAATAATAAGCTTTTGTAAGAATAGTTTGTAGAAGTGTGAGTCGAGAAAATCATGGGAATGCAACCCATTAGACTTGTTAGAACGTGTATTGTATTTTCCACTGCAACCGTCGAAGGGGCCATGTGGTGTGTTGACCTTGTAGCTTTTACCCCGAGACATCAGCGGTTGCGCATATTAGCTCCAAAGCTAGGACATCAATGATAAAGTTTTCCTTTAACCGCCGTCTCCGAAAAACGTTGGAGCATGGAGATGCGTATGAGCATAACCAATAAGCATAGAGAATACGTCTCATCTCCATCCAGCATTATCAACCCCAGGAGAAAGGGATGAAGGCAAGGAACCGTTGGAGCTATGACTTGTAAGCAGGCTGGACAATAGCATAGCGTAGATGTTTGCGATCATTACAAGCTTGATAAACTAGTCACAGAGGCGGGCTCCTCAGAGAAGGCTTCCCTCTGGAGGGACCAGGGAGAAGTCCACCAATGTGCGGCTGCTCAGATAAGACTGCTTTCTGGTAGAATCGAGAACACTTTTCAAGAGCAAGCATCTGCACTATCATCAAAACAACTTTTAAATGATGAAATACGACAACAATTAAAAATAGAATATTTCAGTAAAACAATAATAGAATATGTAACCAACTGAAAACAGTATCTAAATAGAATGGAAGAATATAGAACTCCTAAAATAGTATATAATTACCAACCGCAAGGACGAAGGAATCTAGGAAGTTCGAGGAAAAGATGGAAGGAGTAAGACTTCCAGAACAAGTTAAATGGCCTAAACCGTGTTGTAGAAGAAGAACAACAACTTTTACAGTGATTATTATATAGATTTAGCTATAAAATGCAGCTAAACATGTATATAAAATGGAAAATAAATTTTATCGATAAATATAAATAAAAAGTGCACAAAAGGTAAAGTTGCTAAACGCTGTAAACCATTACTGAGCTACTTGCTGGACACCAACAAACACAAGGCTGATCCATCTACTCCAATATTTATCGAAAATTGCAAAACTAACTTTGAGCCTTCATGAAGCATAACGATAGGAAATGAGAGGTCGAAAATTCGTGGTAGAAGAGAAACCACTCCCACATTCGCTTTACAACCAGGGAAAACCACCAAAACCTACCATCAGTACGGCCGGTCCTAGTGATCGAGCACAAGGACCGGCTCCCACTCGGTGGGAGCATTGCGACTGCGCATGAGCAAATCAGACGTAAAGGCCTGAATATGGGCGAAATAAAAGCCGTTATTCCGGGGAAGTGAACTACAAATCTTCATTATAAGGGTCACGAACAAAACGACGGACCAATCTCTACGCACAATAAATTGCAGAAAAGTTGGCCACTTAGCTAAGCCCGTGAAGTGTCCGTCTGCTGTGCAGAGGGTCCTGAGTTTGATTCCCGGTTTTAGTGGTTCTGTTTCTCCAGATTAATCACTATCCTTCCTCGGGTCTGGAAGTGTGGATTGGAGTGTGAGTATTTGTGTGACCTAATGTATAAAATCCAAATATTGTAACTTCATGCAAACCAGTGAATACCATTAACTACGTATAAGCTATGCGTTCCAAAGGCAAAAGGCTATCGATATGACTACTGAAATTAATAGTGGTATGTGAGTGGAACAGTAAGAAATATAAAGGAAAGATGACTTGGCATGTTATCATGATAGTTAAAATAGCTTATGAATGATGAAAGTTTTCTGGCTCTCATCTTAAAAACGAGAGGGGCGGGCGATATGTGCCTATTATAGGGCTTAAATTATGTTTAAAATCTTTATAAAACTTACAATTAAGTCTAACTTAGAATTATATTTCAGTAATAATTAATAAAATGTAATCTTTATTTAATTTAACATTACTGCACCTTGACTTGAAATTATATCTAATGCCCACAAAATAATAAAAAAAGTATATTTTGGTTGAAATGACATCACTTATAATCATCTATAAATGCATATGAGAAATAGTAACACTTAATATGGTGTAACTGTTCTTTAAAACATGTTTTCTTGTTTATTTTTTGTTTTCCAATATATTTTTGGCACCGCTATACATAAAAAGATTCAGAAGTACACCTGAAGGAAATGGAATTTGCCTAACGATCAGGAAAACCACGAATACCAAAGATTAGACCGGCAAGCTTTTCAAAACTATTCAAATTGCTCTCACTATTCGGTTAGCATGGCGCGAAATGAAGGGTGTTAATGTAATGCGTGTACACTTCTCAGAAGTCCAAAGTAGATTATCACTGCAACTTGTGACTACTGAGATGAACCTAAAAACGATTTATCGAAATGCCTAGTATTTTTATCTGTAAAACAATCCTCACTTGAGAGAAGATATACTGTTCGAACTAATAGTAAGCGTGAACTCCGTCTTACTCATTTAATTTTTATATTATAAATTCGTTAAACAGTAATGGTAGCAATGATAATTAGTAACTATAATGTTATGGGTATTTATGTCGGTGATATAATACAATAAGAAAAAACTGGTTTTAAAACTTTATCTTGAACTACGTATAAGATAATGTTCTTCTTCTTAGGTCGGTGGTAGCGCTGCTGTTTACCACACGGGTTTGATTCTCCGCACCGGCGTGAGGATTTTCTCCCGCTGGGAAATCTGGTCAGTGTGGTCAGAGCCTTATTAGCTCCATTAGGGGCCAATTGATGAAGAAGTAGCAGCCCTTGGTTCCGAAGATCGCGCATGTACTTCTCGGGAGCGACGGAGCAATGATCACATCCTGTCCTCCAATACTGTACCCCAGTCATTACATTCATGTAGGGCAGAAGTGAGTGACGCAGCTACCGGTCAGCCGTGAATTTGATTGGTTACTATAAAATAAAATATTACTGAACCCTAGAATTCTCAGCTCAATCTGTATAATGTACTTTTCCTGTATAATTCAATTTTCACCGTAACATTATATACATAATTATTCAAAAGTGATTCCATATAATTATAAGGCATATCAGCATTAATTTGTGTGGCAATCGTAAAGCAATGAAGTAAAATTCTTTCCTTTGGGAAACCGTGGTTCTTAGAAGCAGATTGAATCAGCCATGTTGGGGCTTTATTAACTCTTATAAAGGCTGGTTCATGCTGTTTCGCCTTTTTTTTTCTGAAATGTTGAAAGTGTTGCGAGAGTTCTGCTCTGTACATGTAAAGTGGTTTCTAATGCTTACATTTTTACCTACTGTACAGCTTATCTATAGGAAGTAGAAGGGATGTCGAACCCCACACAGATATTCCATATCAACAATTCATCGGAAATATATGAATAACAGTAGTTTTAGAAGATCCGTATTCGTGTGCTAGTTAACTTATAACTCAAGCAGGAAAAATTTGCTGAATTTCAAAACACTTATTCAATCTCAGTATTTCCAAAGACTGCGATATGTAGCTGTTTAAAGATCATCCCCCTCATATCATATTACCCTTTACATGGAAAGTGTTTTTAATATTTTTGATTATCCCAAAAGTGACTTGCAACTGTTTTAATTAAACTACTGTATTCTTAAGATACTTGAATAACAAAATGCACAACTTAAATTCTCTGCAAATTGCCGCACAACTTTCCTTCATTCTCAATGTATCTCATGTAATTGATAAAGTATAAGAGATAGACAGAATCTTAGTACAAATTTTATGCGTGTTTAAAATATGCAATTTATAATCAAGTAATTTATAATTGTTTTCCTGAATATTTAGCAGGTAATTTTTACTATTGGTTCGAAATTTCAAATAGATGGTCATTTTTGAAGTGATAATAAATAAAAATACCTTTTCAATTTTGTCATGGAAAGAGCATGAAATTTAAAAATTCTAATATAACGACACTCTTTTTAATGTCCTGGCTACCGCTTTATAATATTTTATCCTTATTTTGGGTACAAAAATGTACATATGTGTGCCTTTAACATCTATTCCCCGTAACAAAAGCGTAAGATTAAAGAATAACATTTTGAAGGAATATTTTGTACACGAATGAGTAGAGAAGGTCATGGATATGCAAAATTACACTTTTTATGTCAAACTGTAACTGTTTTATGATAAAAATATTAGGAGCCTCTATGGTAAGTTTGTCTGAGGAAATTCTGAGATATTTGTTTTCAGTTATACATTTCAGACCCTTTTTACTTCTTAAAAAAGCCTATTGAACTACAAATATTCAATTATCACAAAGTTATATTACACAATTTATGTAAATACAATTTTTGCTAAAAAGACTTATTGATATTTTTATTATAGAAAAAAAAAAGAAAATACGGAATAAAAGTTATGAAAAAATTTTCTTAAAATATTTAACACTTTTACTTAAAATCCCATCGTACCAAACTGCTGAATTACCTCACACAAATACGAAATAAAAAACAAACATCAGCTTATTTCTTATATGCAATGGAGTTATTTTTGAAATAGATACTCTGTTGGGCTCCGCCGTTGAAGTGAAAAGCTTGAGCAAGAGCAGACGGCTGCAACTACTTCATCTCTACCGTATGACAGGTGGTACCTCAAACTCGTGTTAGGAGGGACAGAGAAGTAGCGTATGCTTAATCTTTGTTATACTGTATAGGCGTATTCTTCTTCTTTTTGTTTTGTTTTATTAAACTGGTAGTTATTGTTTGCTAGAATTTTAGGTGCCTTTAATTTGTATAGTCAAAACAAATGCGTTTAGTATAATTGTTTCCATTAGACATCCCAACTTGTCATGCCTTGCTCGATGCAGATTTCTGTCATTGCTTTGGATCCATCTCAAATTTGGGTGTAGTGTAATAACTTTAGATAGTCGATAAATGTGGTAGGTATATTCATATTCCTAGTACCTGAGATACTATGTAATTTGAAAGTCTGAGAGTTGTTTCACACAAAATAGTTTCTCCTTTGAGAGAATTGTTCCTCTATAAGCAAGTAAGCATAGTTTGAACAAATAGTTTTTCATCGTAACTTGATTTACTTTTAATGTATATGTACGAAACGTAAGGAAACTGATCATTTTTATATTTGAAAATAATGAGATAAATTATATCATAATCCAAAATATTTCACACTTAGTAAATCACGCTGTCGCCGATATAGAATATATCTATGCACAAAATTTAATGCTCTGTAAACTACTTATTGAATGAAAATGTCTGCTAAATGTATTTCCCAAGAGGTATGCATGCTGAAGAGAATGACAGTGATTCCACAACAAATATAATATCTATAAGAATAGCTGCTGAGTTACATCTCACAGGTAAAACACACTAAACAGTTGCGGAAATTACAGTTGTAATGAGTTCCATTCATTGATATTCCCTGGGAGATGAACATTAACATTAATAATGCCCCTTGACATAGAGAACTAACATTGCGTTCTTGTGTTGAATGGTTTTATAACTTAAAGTCATAAAAAACGTCTAATCTCATTTTATACGCACAAAATTCGCACAGAACCAAATAAAACCTTAAATGACCATTTTCATAGCAAATTGGTAGGTTTCCATTTATTCCTGTTTCCCTAGCCTTTAAGTCCGACATAGTTTTCATTCTCAGTGCTGTAATTTTTAATATGATTATCTCATAAGCATATCTTCCAGTACCACTATCATTGTTATTTAGTTTTCACATTCCCTCTTCCGTATTATTCTCAACCAGTTTTCGGACAGGTCTTTGAAATAAACTGCAATCCCAGAACTGCATGGTTCATGTCCATGAGAGAGTCAATCCCCTAGCTGCAGAAGTAGATCCCTGGTTCAGCTGTAATTATCATGAACTAATGATGAAATTATCACTGAAAATTTTAGCGGCTCTAGTCATAATTTAGCGCAATTCTGAGCGTATGTCTACTGAAGAAATTGCATGCAACCACCAAAAGATAAAAGAATTTTATTAAAATGTTACATACTGAATACTTTCCCATATCAATGAAATTTAATTAAGATTTTCGAATCCTTTACAACAACTGGAGAGATTTATTTTATGTTAATGTACTTACAGAGAATATTAGCGCACCTAAATTACACCCGTGTTAAATGTGATTACAATTACCTATATACAATTCTTTACAATTTACTACAGTGGTTATGATCATTAGCTGCTAGTTTAAGTACCGAGATATGGTTGGTGACTAGTAGTGAAGCATGGCTGCTAAATTCCTAAACAATTATGGCATTCTACAAGTAATGTACAATAAGAGATGCACAATAAGTGTTACAATCGCAATTTGATATATTAAGTCCTTGTTCGTTGCACTGAATGAAAAGATAAGACAACTGCAATAGTTATTTCAGAAGTAGTTTTAAACTATTACTAGAATATTGTTAGAAGAAGAGTTTAATCAATACGTTCCACTTAACGTTAGATTTATTTGTTAGTGAAATTTGGATAGGTAATGGAGGAAACGAGTAATCCTCATTAAATGAACAAAGAACCTTAAAGTAATTGCATTGGATCTTGTTTTATCTTGTGCAACAACACTAATGTTGATCGGATTGATTTGCTTTTGTATTACCTTGAATGTTATAGTAGATCCACAAAAAGAGCATTTCTCGAAGTGATCTCGTTTCCACGCCCTGACGACTGTACTGCCACAACAGTCGGAGCGAATAGAGGAGAGAAAAAAAGGCCTCCAACGAGAGGATATTTTTAAAACATTCGGAAATGATGGCTGGTGTGACCTCCCTTTCTCTCCCGGGGAAGGGGGGAGTTTTCTTCACCGCGACGCAGGGGACTACTCGAATCAAAGTAGCAACTAGTCTGATGTAATTAAATCTGTCCTTCCTGCAGAGGAACCGGGACCCAACAGAAGCTGCTAGTCCACCAGCCAGGCAAGGCTTCTGACTGACACAAACCTCATCGGGTATTTTTTTCCTTGTCAAACCCAGTATAATGAAAAACATTTTTTCAGCAGTAAAGTAGCGACGGGAGAATGAGATGAGGCAGGAGGAAGGGTTGGTGGACGTGAGATAAAGAGAATATAAGAGAAAGAAGGGAGGTCGAAGGAGGAGAATTTTTTTTCGTTATTAGAACAGGATGGTGGGAAGAGCAGAGCAAAACCATCAACTACCTCGACACCCCTACCCTTTTAATTGTTACCCTCCCTCCTCATCACGGCTTACATTGATGACAGACAAAAGCCTGATAATCAGGTTCCAGACTATGGACTGACACATTCCCTCATTTGAGGAAGCTACAACGGAAATGGCAAGGGATGTTAGAATCTAGAACTATATACCCTGAACGCTTTCACTCGCCCTACTGAACAAATTAACAGAAAATTGCCGACGCGATTCATGTCTTGGGTTTTGAGTGTCAATTTGGACATCTCGTCTTTTTTATTATTTCATAACATGAACATTTTGTACACGTTATCCTTTTGTTAAGCTTTCCGATTTAAGTGAGCCGTCTCACCGGCTTGTAATATACAACAACGCAATAGTAGTTTATAAGATGGTGCCTCCTGTATTATTCGCTTTTCTTAAACTAACTGTGCCTTAAAAGGAAGTATATTAGATATGGAAATCAGGTCTTTAGAAAACCGTGTTGATGAAGCATTACTAAAAGCTTAATGGTAAGCTTATTCCATTCCTACAGATAGAGAAATTCGAAGCTTATACGTCCATAGGTTGTTATCATATCTCTCAATTCTGACGGGATACATGAACCTAAATTCTATAGGCCAATAAATAACAATCAAATCTTTACATTCTTACGAGATATACATGCCTCAGTTCCATACTTATGTGTCCTGGCAATAAAATCTTTCAGTGCTATCGATATGTAGAAGCTTCAACTCTATAAGCCTATACCTAGGAAACAAATCTTTCAATTCTTACCAGATAAGGAACCTCGCAATCAAATCTGTCCTTAGGAACGGTTAGACCTCTCAACCATTATTGTCATAATTGTTCATTTACTCATTTTATTTGTTTTTTGTTTTGTTTTGAAATCCCTAATTGTTACACCCACAGTAAAACGAAAGGAAGTTGATATGGTAATTACTTTAGTATGAATATATAAGGCTTCTTTTTTAGTAATACATTCCTTATTAAAATAAAATGGTTTCTTTTACAATTTTCCTATGCCAATACATGAATAGAAGGAAATGTTTTTGTTTTAAAAACTATGTGACGGTTTAAAAGTCTGCAGTGTTACGCAAATGCAGCTTAAGATGCCGAATGTGGAATACAGTTTATAAGAGATATTAAAACACAGGATCTAGGAGATAATGTACCAAAGTACCAAGAGTGGAAGACTGAAAATTTTCGTAGTTATGCAGTTACATTTACAGTCATGTTCAGATATTCCAGGTTGGTATACCACTATTATGTAATTGCGTAAAAGTAAAGGTACATTTGGAGAAGCGGAAAAGGAAAGGGTAAAATGAAAGTACTTTGAAGTACTAAGATAGAAAAGGGATCCCTTGGGAAAAAAACGTAAGAATGAAGAACGGCAGGGGAAAAGAAGAAGAAGAAGTAAAGTAAAATATTAAAACAGAAAAATTACACCTACATCTCGCAATAACTTATGCACATAAACAAGCGCTATAAAAACAATGTCCTCGTTCAACCTGTGATTACGAGCAATAAAATCCTAGAGATATAAGGCGACACAGAAAGTCCAAAAATTAAATTCCGCAACAATGATCTAGAAAGAGTAGCCCTAAATTTCAACTGTGACGCATAGGCAGACGCAAGTTTACTTGTGAACATTTTTTTAGGTTGGACCAATTGTAAAACATATCATGGATCCAGGTTGTTTGAAAACTGTTGTGACCCAACGTTTAATGATTATTTTTAAGAGTGCTAAATCGCACTACAAAAAGGGGTACGCACGAAACTCACATTATAATAATTATATAATAGCTTCGGATTATCGCAAAGCTGCAGGAAAGCCTGAGCCGATGGATTTGCTTGCCCGTAGAATTATTAGAAATCAATTGTGAAGGATATTCCAAGTTTTCTCGGGCTTCAAGCCAGGTGTAGATGTGGTGATGTACTGACGTTTCGGGAGCATACATTGTTACCGTCTTCAGGATATGCTGAATGAGTTGAACTAGCGAGAGGTGATACTTGATAAAGTCTGTTTAGCCAACGTGTGTGCAGTTCCCAGTCAAAGGGACCTCAAAGGACCTGACCTCCCCGCCCACTCATGACCGTCATAAATCTATCTCCACACTTCAGAAATGGAACACTGACTTTGGGGACCAATAGCAACCCTGATTTTCTGAAAATGACAGTTGCATGTCTACTCCACGTGGAGTCTCAGTTGCCAAATTTCCAACTTCCAGTTGTTCTGTTTCATTAGGTGCAGACATTCGTTGTGTGTCACGATGTGGAGACCGTAGGAGAGAAATGCAGTAGTAAATGCAAATGAAGTAGTAGATAACGTTCAGTCAAGTGAAAATAATCAAAGTGAAGACAATAGTGTGAATGAATTGGAAGGTGTTGCTGGGCCGAATTATGTTTGGGGAGAAGCCTCAAAAAACAAAGTCATAACGGGAACTCTTTCTAAGCAAAGTCAAGCGCTTGTTTTGAACGCATATAAATATGTGGTGAAAAATAATCTTGGTAAGGTGTCATGTAGTGAAACTGCAAAAATTCTGGATATTCACAGAAATACGGTTAGAAAAATTGAGACTAAGGAATACCAAAGACGCCGACAAAGTGTGGAAACAAAAAAACAAACAAAAAAAAAAAAAACGTTTCTCTAAGGTGGATAATTTCACATGCGATTTAATTCGCCGAGAAATTTATAATTTCTGTGGAAAATGGAGAGCGCACACCTTAGATGAATTGGTTGCACATTTGCAAGAAATTTGTGATTTTCCTTATGGACGCTGCACTTTGCGCGATCTTCTAAAGGAGCTGGGTTTCAAATACTGCACTTTGAATAAGAGAAGGGTTATTATGGAATCCAGCAGAATTGTAGCTTGGCGATAAATATACTTGTCAAAGCTAAGGAAGTTTCGCAGTAATGGACACAAGATAATTTATTTAGACGAAACCTGGTACGATACCCATGACGTATCGAGAAAAGGGTGGGACGACGGTTCCTGTGCTTGCACCTTACCTGCTCCTGTGTCGAGGGGTAAAAGGATTATGGTGCTTCATGCTGGGAGTGCCGAGGGATGGGTAAAAGACTGCCTCTTCTTATCGGCGAAAAACATTGGTGATGCAATGGCCGACAGTCACGATGACATGAATGCAGCAGTGTTTGAAAAGTGGTTTGATGGTAGGCTTATGACAAACCTGCCAAGAAATGAAAAATTTATAATTGTTTTGGACAATGCTAGCTATCATTCTCGTTTAAAATATAGAACACTTACAATGTCGATGAACTTAAAAGATATAGTCGAATACATGAGGGTTCATAATATTGAAATACCCGAACCTCTGCCTATTAAAGCTGTACTCCTGGCAGAAATTAAAAAGGCAAATGTGGGCAAGGATTACGTGATTGACGACATCGCTCGTAAATATGGGCAGGAAGTTTTAAGGTTGCCGCCGTATCACTGCTGTTTCAGCCCCATAGAAATGGTGTGGTCGAAACTGAAGAGAGAAGTGCGCAAGAGAAATGCAACACCTTCACTCAGCGAAAGCGTTTGCAACTTGTTGAGAAGCTGTGTAGAAGGGATCAGTGCAGAACTGTGGAAAAATTGTGTGCAGCATGTAAAGAAAGTAGAGGAAAAATACATTAGTCGGGATCAGCAATCTAACGATAGCAGGTTCATCATTACCGCTAACTCTGAGAGTGATGGAGAATTGGAATGAGGCACTTATATCTATGTGAGTTAATAGCACTGATTATAATAATTACGAAAATGCCTACATGTTAAGTAGAAAATTTAACAATAGTGGTGGAGTGGTGGTGGTGGTGGTAGTAGTAGTAGTAGTAGTAGTAGTAGTAGTAGTAGTAGTAGTAGTAGTAGCAGCAGCAGCAGTAGTAGTAGTAGTAGTAGTAGTAGTAGTAGTAGTAGTAGTAGTAGTAGTAGTAGTAGTAGTAGTAGTAGTAGTAGTGGTAAGTAGTAGTAGTAGTAGTAGTAGTAATAGTAACAATGGCAATAATAGGAACACAATATTTTTCAAGTGT
Source organism: Mantis religiosa (assembly GCA_030765055.1). NCBI lineage: Eukaryota > Metazoa > Arthropoda > Insecta > Mantodea > Mantidae > Mantis > Mantis religiosa. The sequence continues at coordinate 265,449 of JAUKNK010000052.1, forward strand.
CTTATTCTGATTCTCGTAAAAACCCAGTCTTTTCACAATGTGAAGTGCACGTGTTGTTTAGACAGAGAAAGAGACTCTAGAAAAAGACGGTGATGTTAAAATGTTGCAACCTTGTAGAAAGGACCGTCAGGAGGAGGGTCCATGTTGTAAAACGAATATGAGGGTTTGTCAAAGAAAGCGGCCGCCGTGCACTTGCGTTGAGTAGACAGACTTTACTAAACGCCGTGTTGTTAGGTAGTGAGGACATTATGGTGCAGACTGTGCCATCCTCGACAACGGTAACTCTACTGGTCTTTTAGCAACGTCTTTGGAATCGGTGGCAAACAACAGCGCTTCACAATTGCTAGCTCATTGGACCTTGACTGTGGAGCACCGCAAATCACCAGCTACCCCCATTCTTCTGAAATTACACGTGGGTACTTGAGTTGGTTTACTTATTAATCGGACTGTTTGGCGATTTTAATTTGTTTTCATTCTTTCTGTTGGCCTTATGGTTTGCACGTAACTTTTAATGCTAAGGTGAATCTCACAAGGGCTGGGAGCATCAATAGAATTCATTTTGTTACAAACAAAATTTTTCAAAATACCTTGATTTTTAAAGATTCTAAAACAGAGACAGTGACGTTTGACTTAGTGACATAGTTACTCTACACAAAATTTAAAATATCATGTATAAATTATGTGAATTCTAATTCCAGCCTCAAGTTTTTGAAAATAAAGCAAACTAGATCTTATTTATTATTTACATAAGGTTTCCACCACACTAAAAGAGATCATTGATAAATTTGGAACAACAAAATTCACAGGAATTATTTATACGGAAAATACGATTTTCTCATCAATAGCTTTGAGATCCATAAACCTTCATAGGATATATTTAATAAAGCAAACTTAACTGACGTTTATAGGTCCTCACCTCCTAATGTATTACTGGAACATATAAAAATTGCTAATAATACAATCAGAAACCGCCCTCAAATATCACACCCAACGGTTTCTCTCTGTATTGTAAGCAAAACGACGGGAAAAAATGCGATAATGGATCCATAAAACTGCTGTTTGTTTACCCATTAACCTATTTATTTGTATTATCTTAAGAAGATAACGCTAGGCACTCAGGCTTGTGAGGTCTTGTGGTTTGTACTGGATTGGATTATGTCACGGAGGGGACTGGGCACAAAGTTCCAGTCTCTATCTGTTGTACCTTTGCCCCAAGGGGGTTACTGCCGGGAGGAAGAATGAGGGGAGAGGAGAGAGAAGGTGACTATCACATGGAGTCAACACAGTGCAGAGTGCAGGGTCCATACAATTTACAAGTTGGAAATTTCCTGACGGGTAAGTACAGCCTGCATCCCAAACACCGTGGTACGGAAACGACCTACTAGACCGGCCCGGAGACTTGGAGATCGTCCTCAGAAGGAGTAAGTGTTTCCAAGGAGCATATCATCGTGCCATATAGCGCCGAGACATCCGCCGACATTTTTACTATGGAAGATACCTTCAGAGGAGAGGTGATGTGAAATAACAATGGAGATGAAATGGAGGTTCAGGAAATTCGGGGGATGTAATTAACCTAAGCAACATTCACTTGGCGACCCGGGAAAACCCCGAGGTAGCCGGCCACAGGAACCGAATCCGGGCCTCCCGAGCGTGGGCCACAGACGAAACCACCTGAGCCATCCCGCTCGGTTGAGGTGCTGAGGTACACATTGAAGACCTGCCTCGTAGAGCATAGTAGCTGCTACTGTCGCTAAGCCACCCATAAGCGTTAAGGGACATCTGCCATGCTGACATGTCGTTTAATATAGTACACTCTGTCTACTTATCACTTGTCGATGAAGCCAAACGATGCAGCGGTGGTGCGGTAATTTTGGCTGACTTCTGGCTGCCAAGCAACAGAGACAGACATAGAAAAATTGGGAGTAATGTGAAATGTTGCTACCAACATTTGCAGCCACAATTATTTAAAGGTATTATAAGGTATACTAATTTTAAAGCCTATATGGTGCATCGGCCTTTAATTATGGAAAGTTTACTAGTTCTTTTCCTGATATTTCAGAGTGAAAGGAGCGATTCATTGATTAACCATGAATTCTTTATATAGTCTAAAATTTTCATTTTGGTTTAGAAATCTCTTTCGGAATATATTTGGCAACTGTTGCAATGAACTGCAGTTTAGTCTATGGGAATTATGATGTGCAGCATAAACAAATTTTACATTATAATATTTTGTGTCAAATAATTATGCGATTTTACTTAATAATGCCGCGGTTTTCATTATATGGATAAAGAATTTAATCTTTTAAACTTAATATGACAAAATACGTTTAGAAGGTTCATCTATTCAGACAATGACAGGTTCTAGAACACCTCACCAAGTCTGACTTTCTGCAATGGACTTAATGCATGTGTATTGCATACTATTTTTTCGGCGATAGTGAATAATGGAGAGACTTTCGCACCGTCCCAAAAGTGGATCTCAGCTAGCATTTAAGCGCTGGTGATCGATTGGTCACACCTGTTATGTTTTGACCATTCCTATCGGTACCGAGGTAGAGCTGGCTGCCTGCACCAAACGCACTTTATTTAAATTCTGCATAGATTAAATCGTAAGTAAATATTAAAATATAAGGGAATTAATGACATTAACATTCATGGTTAAAAATGTCGTCTTCACATACAATTTTCTTGCATATCTGCAACAAAAATTATATACATCACTGGCTGGAGCATTAAATGCACTTTCTTAACATCTCCGGTAAAATGGAAGATGCCTGGAGTTAACAAATTGCAACTTCTAAACTCAAGTTATTTAAGAAAGAACTATCCTCAGAAAGATAATATAACTGAAATTTAAATTTGGCTTGCTACGTTAATATTATTGAAATTTTATTATTTATATCTTAGAAAATTAGGCACTTTTTCAGCAATTTCCTTTGGTTCCCATAAATCAATCAGGATTATATATAGGTGATAAATAATAATTATTATGCGCACTCTGCACAAGCAGGTCATAGTTCTTAACCTACATTTCAATTTAGATTATCTTAAGACTATATTTTGCTAAACATACCTGCAGAGGGCCGCAGGTTCTAATCTCACCTCAGGCAGGGGTACTCTGTGCTTTGTTTACGTGTACCAGTGGAACAGAAGAGGAAAACACGAAAAACAGTAGAGCTTTGAAACATAAAATAGATAAAACTATGAAAAAGAAGCATTTTTTTCTATGCTAATATAGGTTAAAGCCGAACTTTTCCAGCGAGATGGTTCCAAGTGTTCGCGCATGCCTTGAAATATTCATGATTCCTTACGTTAGTGTCCCTCCATCTACACATTTATTCCTGTATAATAAAATGTTGGGATAGGTTAGAATACTAAATTAAAATAAAATATTAATTCATTGGGTTATTTCTGCTCTTAGTTGTCAGTAAAATACCCTTCATTTAACTGATTCCCTGATCTTAAAACGTTTACTTCTTTTCGCATTTTTAATCTAGACTGCTGCATTGACTTCTACCTATTCCTTCGCAGAAAATTCTAGCCTATTAACGATGAATTCCTCCTACCTCAACGCAGCATATTTTCGATAAGATAACGGAGTATTTAATAATCTATAAGCAATAATGCCCCCTCCCCTGCATTACTATTCCCTAACTGTCCTTTAAGAGATAGGTAAGTGGGCAGTATACCTCACACTGACAATACGAAATATTTCAGCGCTTTAATTAGACGTGTATACATTCTCGAGAAACCATTTATACCTGAGATTCTTACTAAGTCTCCGACATTTAATTTCCTTGCATTTGTTTCTCCTTCCGGAAACCGTAGGATGAAACTCATTGAGCAAATCGTTGTTACGGCGTCAAGAGCCTCATGGTAATCTTCAAAGTGTAAGTAATATTGTAGGTGTTACTGATTCCTGGAAAGAGATTCCGACATTTATTGGAACTTCTGGAGAATAGTCTATGCATAATATATTTAACCGTTCATATTAAACGTTTGACAGTAGCGCTCCTTATGGTATGTACTTTATGGTATATAAGGCACCGTACCGTTAGTTCCAGGTCAAGACTTTTATTGTCAAGAGTTACTCTTGTAAACTTGCTTACCGTTATCGGATTAAATATTCTGAGGCAGTAAGTCCAGATCGGAAAAAAATAACTCTTTGCTTCTGTAACATTAATTTCGGTCTGGACCTTCAGAGATCTTGCAAACGACTTACTAAAGTAAAAATTAGTTCAATAAGAATGTGCTTAAAGTTTCTATGCTGTTTTGCATGTGCAATGATATAATTAAGGTATATTTACAGTGGGATGTTATTGCGTCAGTGGAATGTAATTCTTCAGCGAATTCCTCTGATCATGCTAGGATTTTGGAGATTTTCTGTTCTCTGATGACTTGTTGAATTCCGAAAGAATGATTATAATTTTTATGCTTCCTCGACGCAATAAGTTACCTGACCCTGATAATCAGAATGCTAGGGCTGATCTTAACCGGTTTTACTAATAGTTATAATTAGACCACGCATTACACATTTGTACCTAAATCATTTGTTCGATCTCAGTCGATCGCCTCTTCTGTGAAAGAATCTGAGAACCAGTATCCAGACGGCCTTCGGTATAGGACGAGCTTCGATCCTACTGGTTTGATCATACAACCCAGGACTAGCTTCATATGCTTCTTCTCGTCTCTGAGTCACATATCTACAAATATATTATTTTGTTCTCTAACTTATAGCCTCCAGTTTTGAAGTGTGTTTCAAAAGTTGTGCCCATATTGCTGACGCTTAGCTATATGAAAGTTCCACAGATAATTTGTAAGACCATTCGCCTCTTCTTCTCTTTCTTCTCCCTTATTTTGTGGATGAGATAGAGGTATTTCATTTTCGTAATTCTTGTTGATATCCTTTAAAGGATTGGTTACGGTTGGAGCACCTTAGACGTTATACGCTGAGTTGCAAATGTGTAGCCTTTCAGGGATATAACTTTTGCTATCCTCCTTTCTGTGTCCAGCGATATATTGTTTGAGTGTGATATCTTGAACAGCCTATTTAAAATGGGTGAGTAATGAAACCGTTGGCATCATAGGAAATCTTGAGTTCTGTACTTAAAATATGACCATCATATTCCCGATTTTCTTAGGCAGTAGAGCCTAATTTATCCCCTGCTGGATAACCTTTAATTAGCTCACCATTTATAGCAAACATTGTCTCTGACCCCATGTAAGAAGGTATGATAGGATCATACTACAGACCATCACCCCTCTGCTTTCAGACTACCTAGGTTAGCGTATATTGCCAGCCGCCACCGTGAGGTTCCAATTGAAAATGAGCTGTCCTCTAATTTGCTCTAAAACAGCATTTATAAGATTAACTTGCAATCTAAGAATATTGCCGCGAAGACGTGATCTACGATAGCGCGGCTAGTGTGTACAAAGAGCCAGCAAATAACGATAGCTCCGATAAATAACAGACGGATAGTGTATTACGGAGATAAAGGACTTGCCGGTACAGATAGGATATCACGTTTGGAAGGTTCTAGTGATATCCTGATTGACAGAGAAGAGTTGTTTTCTTATTTGGTACAGAAAGCCCTCGAATTTATCAATGTGGTATTTAAGAGAGCAACAACTCGCCAAGGGGCAGTCGTGAGTAGTAGTAAATAGCTGTGAAGTGTGTAACAAGAGTGTTGTAAACAGAGATAATCACAACGTTTGTTATTCTCATCGATCTTGGTAGATTGTGATGTGTATGTGATGCAATGCGACTACTGTAAGAATTGAACAGTGTATTTCTACGGAGATAAAGAACATTTGGAATATCTGCAACTCGGACTTTTAATCCTACGAATCCACAAAGTCACAATATTGATTTTCCATTTTTGAGGTTAAATTTACCACAAGTAACGGTCTGACGGTTTACCACAACTGCAGTGATAGTTTTAAACATAGAAGCTGAGGTCCTATAAGTTGGTTAACCTCTATTGTACGCTTTTCTAGGAAAGTATTCAACAAATATTTTGGTTGCCGCCTCTTCCTAAGAATATTTCTTCCATGCTAGATATACGGTATCGACATTGCTGTGCCTACCAGTGCAGAGTCACGACACTTTCTTACCCTATTTCTCATTGGCTTTATAAAATATTGAAAAGTCTCTGGACTCAGGAGTTTGAGACACTTTTTCGCCGTCATCAACGCATATATTCGCAAATCGTGTATGGTCTTTTACAATTTGAGCACCTACTGGTATATATTGTTGTAACGATTTCAAGTAAATGCAGCGATTCTCAAACTTAGTGGATAACCTCTAAATTTGCATCTGTATATACCAGTGTTTCACTAGCAGATAAGTTTTCGTTTCCCGTTTAATGGTTCTGGGTTTCGCAGATAATCACTAGGAGGTTATACTTAGTAGCGAGTTTGAACTTGTTCTCATTAGATCTAAAAATTCGCAGCAAACCTACTCTTATTAAACTAATAGTGATTGAATGCATGCATCTCAACTTTCCGATGCCGAGAGGGTAGAGAAGTTCAAGCTTAAGTCCGATCAATTGCTGCACCTTTACGTTTTGATTCTTTCTTCATATTCTACCTACAATTGCATCAATAAAGCTTTCACCTGGAAAGTCGCAAAGAAGTAACATGAATTTGGAATTCTTCAGTTCTAAATTTGCATCTGTATATGCCAGTATTTTAAATTTCAATGCTCTTACTACAGCAATGCTCTTACTCTTACACTTTTGAAGAGAACGCCTTTCCAAGAATGCATCTCCAGTTGTCATTGATTGGTCTCAATAACCTTAGGAGATCGTGACTGGAGGAGTTAATACCAGGTTGGAATTTCAAACATCGGAAAACATTTCCCCACTAATATTCATTTAAAACTACTAACGCATTATTAAATGTACCATAAAGGAAAATTAATATTTTTGTTAATTATATTTTCTCTACTTCGGTGAGTAAGTAGGGTACGTACTTTAGTTACTTGATGGAAATTAATCATTTCTTCAAACTAGCCTTATATAGGCTAAGGTTGTTGATAGATAGAATCAACATGAAAAATTCCATGCCTTGGCCGGGATTTGAAACACGAATCTCCTGGTTTCCTTCCAGTCGCTCTAATCCATTGAGCTGCCATGGCCAACGTGCCGTCCTAACATTAAGTTCTCCATTTGACTCGCTTATTTGCCCGGTAGGCCACTAGGGGCTCTCGCATTCGAGATACGCCGTCTGTGGTGACCTACGATACTGTGCAGGAGATCCGTGGTTCAAATACCGGCCATGACATTTAATTTTTCATGTTGACTCTATCTAGTGTACGTACTGCTTCATACCCCAACCTGCTAATCCAGGAGATTAATATGTCACTGGAAGTACAGGTTTTAGGGCCCCTGAAGCTAAAAAAGAAGTCGTTTTAGAGAAGAGTCTGTATGATTTTGTGTGTGTGTGTGTTTGTGTGTGTGTGTGTGTGTGTGTTTGCGCGCGCGCGTGCCTGCATATGCACGTGTCCGTCTGTGATCAGCATCACTAAAGAAATCTGTTACATACCAAATTTGTTATTTAAGTTTAGTATTTTCCCGAGATGTAGGTATCACGGAAATGTTCAACAAAACCCATCAACCCTAACGTTTATATGGAATGTTTTTCTGATGTTTTGATCTTCTCAAGAACGGCTCTAACAATTTTCCTTAAAATGCTCCATGTTTATATATTCTTAACTCCTGAAAGGCATACCTTGAATTTTTGGGAGTGTTTGCGCCATTATCGTCATTTGTTCCGGCGGGCGCATGAATATTTCACTTGGCACCGGTTATGCGGCCAGCTGATCATGTGACTAGCCAGCGCGCAAGAAAAGAGGCTTCTTCTTCCTTTTTTAGTTACAGACATGTTGAGACATGTGATGTGCTTCGTTGTGTGGCGCGTGCAGCTGTTGTTGCAATGAAAGAACCGTTTTAGTTTATCTCAAATATTAAATGTACACTCCTGGAAATTGAAATAAGAACACCGTGAATTCATTGTCCCAGGATGGGGAAACTTTATTGACACATTCCTGGGGTCAGATACATCACATGATCACACTGACAGAACCATAGGCACATAGACACAGACAACAGAGCATGCACAATGTCGGCACTAGTACCGTGTATATCCACCTTTCGCAGCAATGCAGGCTGCTATTCTCCCATGGAGACGATCGTAGAGATGCTGGATGTAGTCCTGTGAAACGGCTTGCCATGCCATTTCCAGCTGGCGCCTCAGTTGGACCAGCGTTCGTGCTGGACGTGCAGACCGCGTGAGAAGACGTTTCATCCAGTTCCAAACATGCTCAATGGGGCACAGATCCGGAAATCTTCCTGTCCAGGGTAGTTGACTTACACCTTCTAGAGCACGTTGGGTGGCACGGGATACATGCAGACGTACATTGTCCTGTTGGAACAGCAAGTTCCCTTGCCGGTCTAGGAATGGTAGAACGATGGGTTCGATGACGGTTTGGATGTACCGTGAACTATTCAGTGTCCCCTCGACGATCACCAGAAGTGTACGTCCAGTGTAGGAGATCGCTCCCCACACCATGATGCCGGGTGTTGGCCCTGTGTGCCTCTGTCGTTTGCAGTCCTGATTGTGGCGCTCAGCTGCACGGCGCCAAACACGCATACGACCATCATTGGCACCAAGGACGAAGCGACTCTCATTGCTGAAGACGACACGTCTCCATTCGTCCCTCCATTCACGCCTGTCGCGACACCACTGGAGGCGGGCTGCACGATGTTGGGGCGTGAGCGGAAGACGGCCTAACGGTGCACGGGACGGTATCCCAGCTTCATGGAGACGGTTGCAAATGGTCCTCGCCGATACCCCAGGAGCAACAGTGTCCCTAATTTGCTGAGAAGTGGCAGTGCGGTCCCCTAAGGTACCGCGTAGGATCCGACGGTCTTGGCGTGCATCCGTGTGTCGCTGCTGTCCGGTCCCATGTCAGCGGGCACGTGCACCTTCCGCCGACCACTGGCGACAACATCGATATACTGTGGAGACCTTACGCCCCATGTGTTGTGCAATTCGGCGGTACGTCCACCTGGCCTCCCGCATGCCCACCATACGCCCTCGCTCAAAGTCCGTCAACTGCACATACGGTTCACGTCCATGCTGACGCGGCATGCTACGAGTGTTAAAAACTGCGATGGAGCTCCGTATGCCACGGAAAACTGGCTGACACTGACGGCGGTGGTGCCCAAACGCTGCGCATCTAGCGCCATTCGACGGCCAACACCGCGGTTCCTGGTGTGCCCGCTGTGCCGTACGTGTGATCATTGCTTGTACAGCCCTCTCGCCGTGTCCGGAGCAAGTATGATGGGTCTGACACACCGGCGTCAATGTGTTCTTATTTCCATTTCCAGGAGTGTATTATTGTCTTCTTCATGATTATTCACATAAGAAATGTAGCGTATGCAATAAATATATCTATTGATATGAATACAGCTCTATCGAGTACAGTCCAAAAAACCAGTTTCCTTGGTTACAGCTAAAATCAAGGTGGTCCTCCGCATTAAATTAAGCACGACACGAACATCGGTCCTTCACGGGCGGATATTTATTGTGCTACGCAACAGCTTCTTTGGCATGGATGTACATCAATGGGCCCCAGGAGGCCAGGCATCGGGATCTACGCAGCAGATGATCAGCATTTCATTCGCAACGACGCAGAAGCCTGCATCGCAACACATTTCAGGTCAGAACATTCCTTTTCTTTCATTCTCTCCTTTAAGCAAGTCTCATAACCATTCAAATGGAGCAGGATTTGAAAGGTCTTGTCAAATGAAGGGGTATAATCAAAAGAGAATTTGCCTTTGTTCGAAAATTTCTTGATAAGTTACCAGAACAGGTCAACATTTTCATATTGAGAGCTAATTTCGATAACTTAAGCGAAATTTGGGACAAATATGAAGCTATTCAGACCCAAATTGAATCTCTTGTGGATGCGTAAACTGAATTAGATATGCATGCAGAACACAAGGAGGGAAAAGGAAACAGTTACATCGAATTGAAGGCTAGGTTAGCTGCATTAATACAGGATCATGAACAGCAAGAAAATGGTTCTGAACATTCGCAGCACACAGTGCAGTCGCTATCGTCACTAGCAGCTAAAGATATCAAACTGCCTGTGATACAACTACCTAAATTTGAGGGTGATGTCACTCATTTCAAACATTTCTATGACACATTTACAAGCTTAGTGGTAAACAACCAAGCTTTAGATGCTATTCATAAATATCATTACTTACTTTCCTCTCTCAAGGGACAAGCTCATTCACTAATACAGAACATACCTGTCACTAGTGAAAATTTTGATGTAGCATGGGAGCTCATATGCTCACGCTATAAAAATACAAGATTAATAGCTACAGCACATATAAAAATTTATTAGCACTACCAGTAATGCACAAGGAAACAGTAAATGAACTACGTACCTTGCTCAACCATTTTCAAAATAACTTGAATGCCATTGAAGCATTAAAACTTGAAGTGCCATTGCATGAAATCATTTTAAAGCAACTTCTCCTAGAACATTTGTCTGACACCACACGCAGAGAACGGGAGAGTAAAATAGATTCTCAAAACTTCCCTTCTTTGAAGGATCTTACGAAATTTTTAGAAGCAAGAGCACACTCTTTTGCATTGCTTGCTAACACTGCATGTAACAAGACGGTAGTTAAGCCTAAGACTGATTTAAACTCTGCTAAGCCCAACCGCAGAGACAGTAAACACTCTTACTTATCCACGAGTGATCGTGTATGTCCATTTTGTCAGTGCAATCACATGCTACATAATTGTGATAACTTCAAAAACCTTAATGTGCATTAAATCCAAGCGCCTTTGTGCCAATTGCTTTGCTCCTAATCACATATCAAGTAAATGCAATCGTGCCTCATACTGCAATTGTGGCTCATCCACTCACAGTAAGTTGCTTCATGATAGTAACAGAGAAAATGCTTCACGTGCAACTTCATCTAGTCCTGTAAATGATTCTACTAGAACGATTGACGCGCCATCTAGCTACTGTTCTTTTAAACCAAAATCCACACAGCAGGTTTTGCTTGCCACCGCACTAGTGCAAGTGGAAGACAGATATGGCAATCTCATACAATGTAGAGCACTCCTCGACTCTGCCATTCAATCCAATTTCATAACTGCAGATCTTGCGAAGCGCTTACAGCTTAACAAGGTGACAGCTGATACGCCTATCAATAGTATAAATGACACCATTTCTACGGCCACTCACCATGTTCAGGTCAATCTGAAATCTATGGTACATGATTTTAAGACTTCAGTTGAATGTCTAGTACTTCCTTGTATAACAGGAAAACTACTTTCCACACACATCAATTTGTGCCACTGGAATATTCCTTCTAGCATTCCATTAGCAGATCCTAGGTTCAACATTCCTGATGAAGTTGAAATCGTAATCGGAAGTTCCTTATTCTTCGCGTTATTGCATGGGAAAACCTTAAAGAAACAAGGACATCCTATACTAGCCAGCACAGCCCTCTGTTGGGTAACATCAGGCCCTATTCCAAGGTCATCATACAAGTACAAGGCTAAGTCTTCGCCTCAGCATAATTTCTTCATCAGCACTGATATCCTTGACACACAGTTAAGACGTTTCTGGGATTTGGAAGAATTTCCTCAGCATGTTCTTACTAAGGATGAAAAGGAGTGTGAAGAATACTATGTAAAACAACCACTCGTAATGCCGATGGTAGCTTTACAGTTCGTCTACCCGTCAAGGAGGACAAAAATCGCTTTATGCACTTAGAACGACGTCTTCAAAACTACATCACACTTAAAGAAGGTTACACTCAATTTCTCTCTGAATATGAATCCATGGGGCACATGAAGCAAGTGTCACCACCAAAGGAAGGCGAACCTTGTTACTATCGTCCGTATCATGCACGTTTCAAACCTATGTCTACTAATACTCGCCCCAGAGTTGTATTTGATGCATCTGCGCAGTCATCTTCAGGACTATCCTTGAATGATGTGCTGAAGTTGGGTCCTACTATTCAAGATGACCTTACCTCCATAATTTTACGCTTCAGAACTTATCGCTATGCATTCTCAGCTGACATTTCTAAGATGTACAGGCAAGTGAAAATGCATCCTGATGATCAAGATCTCCAAAGAATAGTATGGCGAGAAAACAAAGATAAACCTCTTAAGGACTATGCTCTTACTACAGTCACATATGATACCAAACCTGCATCTTTTTGGCCATAAGGACTTTGCATCAACTAGCTTCAGAGTAAGAGGCTAAATATCCACTAGCTTCTCAAGCTATCCGTGAATTCTTCTACGTAGATGATTGCTTATGTGGTCATAATGATCTACAGCAAGCTTTACATATTCAGAGGCAGCTACTTCAGCTGTTAGACAGTGGCGGATTCCCACTTAGGAAATGGTGTTCGAATCATGAAGAAATTTTAAAATCCATTCCACCGGAACACAGAGAGACACAACTTCCACTTTCATTGGATAGCAGTGAAAATGCGCATGCTCTTCGTCTCCTCTGGCATCCTGGAACAGATCAATTCCAGATACAAGACAAACCATCTCTTCAGGATAATCTAAATTCTAGCTACACCAAACGAAGCATACTTTCTGTCGTATCATCTCTTTTTGATCCTTTAGGCCTAGTGAGTCCTATTTTCATAAATGCAAAGATGTTTCTACAATCTCTTTGGTTGGAAAAACTCGGTTGGGTTGAATTGATATAATCTCACCTCATCCAACAATGGCTTAATTTCTGCGAGACATAGTCCATCATTCATGCTATACGTATTCCAAGACACGTCCTAATCACAGGTACATTAAAGGACATACAAGTACATGGGTTTTGCGATGCCTCAGAAAAGGCTTATGGTGCCAGTATTTATCTTCGTTCTATGAACAGCTGCAATGAGGTGAAAACCACACTTCTTTGCTCCAAATCCAAGGTTGCACCATTAAAGAAACAAACCATTCCTCGGCTCGAACTTTGTGGCGCTTTACTACTCGCTAAACTTTACAAGGTTGTAGCTAACCTTAAGCTGGAGACTTTACAGAACTATCTATGGACGGACTCTATGATTGTTCTAGCATGGATTAAATCCAATCCACACAAATGGAAGACTTTTGTAGTCAACAGAGTTTCACAAATACAAGAGTTATCAGAAACTGCTGATTGGCGATATGTAGCTACTCCAAATAATCCAGCAGATCTCATTTCGAGAGAGTTTCGACTAAACCTCTTGCCTCAAATGACTTGTGGTGGAAAGGTCCTGATTGGATCTCACAACCCTTTGCATTTTGGCCAGAACAACCCAAACGATTAGGTATTCAAGATGTCACTGAGCAACGCACTACTGCATGCTTGATGGTCACTACAGAAAGTGATGATATCATTTCTCGTTTTCAAAATATTTACGCCTGCAGAGAGTGACAGCATACATGCTGAGATTTGCATTCAACTGTAGAAACAGCAACACGAGACGGCAAGGTCCTCTCTCAGCACTGGAGCTTCAACAGTCGTTGCACTGCTGCATTAAACTTGCTCAACAATCAGCTTATATCACAGAGTTAACAGAACTTAATGATAAAGGGCACGTTCCTACTAAAAGCTCATTGAAATCATTGAAATCCATTTGTCGAAAATGAAGGTTTACTCCGAGTAGGGGGAAGAATTGACAAGGCTGAAATTTCCTTCCAGTCAAGACATCAGCTCATCTTACCTACTAAGCATCATTTTACCAAGCTAATTATTGAAATTGAACATGTTAAACTTTTGATACTTCCTACCTTTCTCCAGGTCATTTCCTCATTGGAGAACCATTGACTTCCATACCATAACCTTGTTTTGACAGTCTGAATCAGTTACAGAAATGGCAACAGCTCCAAGATCGTCTACAACATCTGTGGAAGCGGTGGTCAACCGACTATCTACATTCACTCCAGCAGAGGCAAAAGTGGTCCAGTTCCAGTGAAAATCTTAAGGCAGACACCATGGTCTTGCTAATGGAAGACAATTCATCTCCTCTGCATTGGGAACTTGGAATCATCACTGAGACTTATCCTGGTGGTGATGGTTTAGTGCGGGTAGCTACAGTGCGAACTTCTAAGGGTGAATATAGGCGTCCCATTGTGAAACTGTGTCCTCTGCCAGTTCACGAGCAACAGTGATATTTTTCAAAGTGTGTCTATGTTAAATTAAAAAACTGTTCAGTTTTTGGGCCCCAGTATGTTTACGCCATTATCGTCATTTGTTCCGGCGGGCGCATGAATATTTCACTTGGCGCCGGTTATGCGGCCAGCTGATCATGTGACTCGCCAGCGCGCAAGAAAAGAGGCTTCTTCTCCTTTTTATAGTTCCAGACATGTTGAGACATGTGATGTGCTTCGTTGTGTGGCTGCGTGCAGCTGTTGTTGCAATGAAAGAACCGTTTCAGTTTATTTCAAATATTAAATGTATTGTTGTCTTCTTCATGATTATGACATAAGAAGTGCGGCGTGTGCAATAAATTTACCTAGTGATATGAATAAAGCTCTATCGAGTACAGTCCACAAAATCAGTTTCCTTGGTTACAGCTAATATCAAGGTGGTCCTCGGCATTAAATTAAGCACGACACGAACAGGGAATATCCTTAGTGGAGTAACAAGGAAAACGTATTGTAACGCGGGCGCTGGAGCACCCTGTAAAGCAGCTGGCAGCGGAAGGTAGGGGAGGTTCGGTTAGCCACACCTCCTCCTCGTTTGTCTTGTGGTGGTGACAGACTGTGGTCAGGGAAAAAAATGACTGTGTCGCCGGTTTTCTCTACACCTGTTTCTCGATCTTTCTGTTACTAGAACAATCCTGTAAACACGAGAAACCGGCGATATTCCTATATAAAGAGAGCTACAGACAGACAGACGGAGTTAGTGAGTTGAGTTGGTTTTGGTTTAGTCAGTCAGTGAGTTGGTTTTGTCAGTGAGGAGACAGTCGCAGTTCTTGGTGTAAGAGTTAGTCAGTGACGTGTTAATGAACGAAAGGATTGTGCAACGGAAGGCTGTACGTAACTTTGAATGTGTACCGGAGCTTACGTAACCGCGAGTACAGTGAAATTGTAACGGACGGATTGGTGAATTGTAGCTGTGTGCAGCAAGTAATTCTGTGTAATTGGCAAGTGCTTAACTGTAAGTCGGTGGAAATAAAGAACATTGTTGAGTGGTGTAATTGGACTTTTCATTCCACGAAACCACAAGTCACACTGGTGTCAGGAAGCGGGAAAACAACATCACCGAACATTACAACCATGGACGCGGCATTGGAAAAATTTTTGGAGAAGATGATGGAAATGAAGGCCGAACTAATCGGGAAGATGGAAGAAATGCGGGCCGAATTAACAGAGAAGCTGGAGACTAGAAATAACCTGGCCGCGGAACTGAAACTGATCAGGATGGCTAGGGACAACATCGCCGAGAAGATGGAACAAATGAAGGCCGAGTTAACCACGGAAATGAGAGCAGCGAACGACGGTCTGGCTACCGAAATGAAGGTGGCGAACGAGGCTCTCGCCGCCAAGTTTGAGGAACGGTTGGCCGGCGTGGGGGATGACGTCACGAACCTGGGCACGCGGAAGGGTCAAGTAGACGACCGCCTTAATGATTTAGAGGAAAAGGCCGACAACATCGCAAAACCCCTCACCCGCCTGACGGAGGAAAACCGGCCTTATGTGTGGACGGAGGACGCCGAAGACGCTTTCCAGCACCCGAAGGGGACCCTGTGCAGTGCTTCAATTTTGGGTTTCCCACAACCGGGTGGCGCCTTCATTGTGGACACCGACGCCAGCGACCATTGCATTGGAGGTGTCCTATCGCAGATCCAGGACGGCAACGAGCGCACAAGAGTGGAAGAGGAGGAGCGTGCCGCAACAGTCCGAGTAGTTGTGGCAGTGCCTGCTGAAGGCTGGGATAGCGCAGGCCTGAGGAGGGAGCAGCTGGCGGACGCAGACTTGGGGCCACTCTTGAGGGAAGTGGACGCAGGGACGAGACCGACCTGGGAGGACATCGCACCGAGGAGCGCCACCTACAAGTCGCACTGGGCCCAATGGGACTCGTTGAAGACCAGAGAGGGCGTGCTGTTCCGGGTATGGGAGTCACCCGATGGGAAGGCGCAGAGAGGACAGTTTGTACTTCCCCGGAGCAAGGTCCCGGAAGTCTCGGAGGAAGTGCACGCCGGTACTTCAGGAGGACACCTGGGAGCGAACCGAATGATTCACAAACTACGGCAGCGCTACTTCTGGCTGAGACTCCGAGCAGATGCTGGTGGTACACCTGGACCGCCTCGCACGCTACGATGGGGCTGTTCGGGGCGAACAGCTTTGAGGAGGGAGCAGTGTAACGCGGGCGCTGGAGCACCCTGTAAAGCAGCTGGCAGCAGAAGGTAGGGGAGGTTCGGTTAGCCACACCTCCTCCTCGTTTGTCTTGTGGTGGTGACAGACTGTGGTCAGGGAAAAAAACATGACTGTGTCGCCGGTTTTCTCTACACCTGTTTCTCGATCTTTCTGTTACTAGAACAATCCTGTAAACACGAGAAACCGGCGATATTCCTATATAAAGAGAGCTACAGACAGACAGACGGAGTTAGTGAGTTGAGTTGGTTTTGGTTTAGTCAGTCAGTGAGTTGGTTTTGTCAGTGAGGAGACAGTCGCAGTTCTTGGTGTAAGAGTTAGTCAGTGACGTGTTAATGAACGAAAGGATTGTGCAACGGAAGACTGTACGTAACTTTGAATGTGTACCGGAGCTTACGTAACCGCGAGTACAGTGAAATTGTACGGACGGATTGGTGAATTGTAACTGTGTGCAGCAAGTAATTCTGTGTAATTGGCAAGTGTTTAACTGTAAGTCGGTGGAAATAAAGAACATTGTTGAGTGGTGTAATTGGACTTTTCATTCCACGAACCCACAAGTCACAGTATCCTAACAGTACAAAAGTTTAATAGCTGGAATTTTTGTGTTATGATTTTATGTTGGCAACGATTTTGTGTTAGTGAAGGCGTCTAATGTCTTCTGTTCAGCTCATGTAATTTCGTTACTCTTGTAACAAAAAGGTTTCAACAATGAGTATGTTAAATTTTTGAACCATTAGATATAATTTTTTACCGTTCGGGAAACCTGCTTTCCTCCTCATACATGATGTTAGATAAATAGATTTTATGTGGTTTTAGAGTATTGAATATAAGCTTCGCATTGCAATGGTTGCTAATTTCCTGGCAGACCACTTGATGGTAGCACAACTCAGAACATGAAATTCGAGCAGTCGGAGTAAAAGTACGCCTGCAGCTTGGGGCAAGAGTTTTGGAGCTGTTTGAGAAAGCTTATTTGAAGAGTTGCACTATTGAGTAAACTGAGAGAACTTTTGATACCTGTGGAATAATGCCCATCGACAGATTCTAGTTCAGCGATGAGGATTTTATGCACTCATGGGTAACAGACCAGGATCCAGCTGTTTATAATGAGCCACAGGAACAAAACAACTAACGTCAGGAAGCGCAGCTAACATTACCGTCAGCTTCTGGGCACAGCAATTTCATAGAACATCTCCACGGCATAATGGGAACGCAGAGGCCAACACTTCTTATCACTTCCCGTCATAAAACGCAAGTGCAGAGGAAAAGAATATCCGGAAGCACAAAAAACACAGAAGTTGTCACATCATCACATCATTTCCATACAATACGGCTCTTGAAACAGCAAGAAAAATCCCAACAGCAAGTAGAAAACTTTCTTTCCCTTAGATCCATCCCCCTACTGAAGACTGGATGCAGTGTAGCTCCTATAAAGGGTGGTGGCATGAAAACTGGACAGTATAAGACGGAGGTTAGTTTTCCTCCTTAAATGACAAAAGGTTTCCGCATTTCAATGGACTACATAATCTGAAAGGTTTATGTTTTCTCCCTTTTTTTGAGATTTGTATTGTTTCTACAGGGACGAAGGTGTTTAACAGATCTGCTGATTTGTAAAGACTAAACTAAATTAAACGAATTTTAGGTGACAGTTTATTAGTGCCCATTAATTCCAAAATGTCAATGATCGTTGGCGTGTATTTTTCTAAATAAGACTGGCCATTATTTCTGTTAACCATTTTAGTATCTATGAAAATATTGTTCTACTTTGTATTAAGGTTGTGATTTCTCAATGTATTGAAATAGTTTCTTAATCATTATTTTATTATGTTTGCTAATATATTTTCATGATCTCCAATATATTGGGACTTTGCCCCACATGAACAGTACTTTTTCTCCTTGCTAGGGGTAAAACTCCGGATGTAACACAGTTTAATTACAGTTAATTACGACCTATTAATGCAGTACATAAATGTTGTTTCGCCTTCTTGGAGAACAAACATGTAGCATACCGAAGAGCAAAAACCAGAAGGATCTATCACTTATAGGGAGAGCAATAAACGTTTATCCAAACCTGCGGATTCTTACCCCTTGTTACTCTACCCCCTTTCAATCTGGATGACTTTTGCATAACTCGTAAACCGTAACTATACAATAGCGTAGAGCTGGTTTAAAAACACACAATTATGTCTGGCTATATATAGCCTACTGTATTTTCAAATTCCTCTTGGACCTATTAAATAATCAGCAAGAATATAAGTTCTTATAATGTTTGTCTCGGTAACATGAAGCAGGTAGAGAAATAGGTGCTTGTAAGAATAGTGTGTACTAGAGTAGAGCAAGTCATGTGAGGGAAAGCATAAACATTTTTTATATAAATGAATAATGAAATACAAATTTAAATATCTCAATATTAACTTTAACATAAATCTCCTTAACCCTTTTCTGGACCTCCTACCTCTAACATCCTATGAAGTCATTGACCTATGAACTTCATGCACTTGAAACGGAGGAATTTCAATGTATGGAATTAGTCTTCACTGTCTGTTATTACAACACTATGCAATTGTATAAATGTCTTGTTTATACATGAATTCACAAGAGAATTTCATTCACTCTATATAGTCTTAGCCAAAATCACCTTCTAAGCAAATATTGTATTCCTACTGCATGAAATATAAGGAATCTACAGTCTTTCGGTTACGTTTCACTCATTACAATACTTTCAGCTATAGTCATCTACTTCTCTTTTTTATCTGTACAAATGTTTCGTCATCTCCTAAGGTATAAAGTGAAGGGAGTACGTAATGCAGTCCGATATTCACACTGTCTTTGGAGCTCATGAAGAAGTCCAGCCTGTGCCCGCCTCGGTAGCGTAGATGGTAGCGTGTGTTCCTCACGTTCAAGAGGTCCCTAGTTCGAATCTCGGTCAGGGTGTCTTACCTGGATACGATTTTACCCGGGTTTTTCCTTATCCTTCAAGACGAATGTCGGGTAACTCTAAGCTCCATGGTCCCTGGACTCTTTTGAGCATCATTTCATCCAATTCATTCACCGTCCGATAACACTTAACGTTGGAGGACGTAAATTACAAACAAAAAAAGTCCAGAATGTACCTATAAATTATTTGGATTAATCTACCTCGGCCTTTTATGAAATGTTCAAAGATGAATATACGTAAGTTGTCTGAAGTAGTGTTGTTGATCTTCTTACTGACAATCTTCGACTTGTTTTTCTTCTCTGGCTTCTAATTAGACCTGTAGACACATATGTGCATGATATTTCTTTTACTAATGAGGAGAATACAATATTTTTTACACTTAACTTTTTTGTACTCATCTTACTTCATCTTCAAAGCATTCTTTTTCGTCCAAGTGCTCGATGCCTCTTTCAGACGCAGGCATCGAAGAATCCATATCCTGGTGCCGAGGCATGGCTTTGAATTCATGCTTTCTTGAAATACACCAGTAGTATAGAATTGAGAGAATCAGCACAGTGTAGATATGATGCTGAACTCTCCTCTGTGTTAATATATGAGTGATGTAGAATGCTCATTGATTTAGAACTCTCCTATGTGAAAATCTAGGTGTAAAAGAAGGGGAGTGTTGGCATAGTGCCGTTCTCCCCTGTGCAGTGAGATGTGTTTGAGGTGGGGTGATGATGATGATGATGATGATGATGATGATGATGATGATGATGATGATGATGATGATGATTGTGTGTGTGTGTGATGTGTGATGGGTGGGTGGGTAACGGGGTTCCGGGGGGTGTTTGAATTAAATGTGAATCCTTTTCGATGTGTGTGCTTAAACTCTCATGTATGAATATCGAGTCTAGGGTTCGATATGGGGTTCGGGGAGGGTGATGTTTGAATTAAATGTGGTGATAGTAATTCTTCGATGTCTGTGCTTAAACTCTCATGTATGAATATCGAGTGTAGGGTTTGATATCTATTACGTTTAGTGCTTCGATGTCTGTGCTTAAACTCTCATGTATGAATATCGAGTGTAGGGTTTGATATCTATTACGTTTAGTGTATGATATATGATGCAGTATCGTTATTCTTTAGATAAAAGAATATCGAGAGAATGATTAGGTATGTGTACTGGGAGAGATTTATGAAATAAATGTAATAAGACATTCTGGTAAGGGGTGTTCCCTATCCAGAATCTATCCTTGAGCTATATATCCAAGAGCGATGTAAAGGTTAAGAAAAGGTTAAATTCCATTCCCACATCGAGGTACGAGAAAATATAAATCTGTTCCACATTGAAGTATAAGAATGGAAATGTAAATCTATGCGAGAGGGTCTCATGACAAAGAAATGTTCCCTCTAAGCATGATAAAAGTGGGACATAGCAAATGCAAATAAAATAAAAGCACTACCCATCTCTTTAAGAATGATAAAAAAAATATTGAGAGAAAAGTATAAGAATGCAAATGTAAATCTGTTTGAAAGGGCTTCATGATAAAGGAACGCTCCCTCTAAGCACGATAACCTAAAAAGAATATTCCCTCTAAGCATGATAAAAGTGGAACATAACATCGAAAATAAAATAAAAGCACTAACCATCTATTTAAAAATGATTAAGATAACGAGAGAAAAGTATCTCATCTTTAAGTATATATGTGTAATACAAACTGATCAATCAATATGATAATATATATACGCAAGTAGGGATCTATAGTGTAGATATCCTAACTATCCATGGCAAGATATCACCCTCCATATAAAAAAATTGTCTAGAATATCTCCCCTCAGTATTACGAATACTCCACTGAACTTCATCCCTCTTGGTATGTGGGTCAGAGAAAAAAAGAGTTAATCTCTCCAGACTGGTGACAGGGGTGGTCAAAACATTCTTATTGCTGTAGCGAAGTCTAATTTTGTCAAATAACGTTAGGAGAAAAAAGAATATATTTTAAAATTAAACGAATGAATCTATATATTTGTATGAATGATGAAACAATACTATGAATGTGTTAGTATACCAAATGTAAAAAAATCAAATGTTCAGAAAAATATATTTTGTACAAGTATGTGTGTGTAAAGAAATGTGTAACTATATCCCCCCTCCAAGATGTAGGGAACGAATCACAGTTAGCGTGCGCACGCAACATGGTGTTTGGGAAGGAGAGATACGGTTGGAGGGGGTGTAAAAAATGATGAACCTATATAAAGTTTAAACTATGATAATAAAGTTACTAGTAATACCTTTGAACTCATAGCGTAGTCACTAGTAACAACTTTAAACTCATAGCGTAATATGTAGACAGTAACACCTCTCCCTGAAGGAGGGGCGGAGCCTCTCTCAATAAATACCGTGGTACGGATGAGTGAGGAGGCAGTCGATTCTCTGTAAATATGGATCCTACAGGTAAGATAGAAAAGTTGTATACTGTAATTCATTTTTTTATCTCTGTTTACGAAGAATGTTGAAGTAATACTGATTCGTGTGTGCTTATACGTTTGTTTCAGATCATGAGATGCTCCAGCTAAATCAACTAGCTGAAGGTGGGATACATCTTCCCACAAAGAAACTACGTGAATTAGATCAGTCCGTTCAACACATCATTCGATCCGTCAAAACCGTGAAGACCAGATATGGTGAACGGGTTGTCGTCGAAACATCAGAATTCCGAGTTTTCCTCCCGGAGAGATTCAAACACATGACCGCAGCGCAGAAAGATCTACTAAACCGTGGTGACTGCATACTCCAATACCATGGCGAGGAAACTCTAGAAAGTGGTTTCAAACGACACAAATTGTCTTTTTTAAGCAGCCCGTAATGTCGTCAAAAGGTGAGCATAATTATTGAATAAAATTTCATAAAAAAGTGATAATTGTAGTTACTTGCATGTAAATGTGAAATCGTACATGTTGTATTAGAACTTAAAGTGTTAATTATCGCACGTCATGTAGTATTAGTAATTGAGAGTGAACGTTGTAGGGTTAATTTTCATGTGTAATAATTACGTACATGTGAATATCGTAGTTCAGTTACGTTATTTCACATGCATGTTAGTTACGTTTTTTTTGTTACACGTAAAAGTAACGTTGTAGGTGAAAAAAGAACGTTAATTTATGTGTGTAAAAACGTACATGTGAATATCGTAGTTCAGTTACGGTATTTTACATGTATATGGTTTACGTTGTGTGTTTTATCATTTATGTAAGGGAGAGAGCATTACGTAAAACAGTTACATACTATCTGAATATTGTAGTTACATGATGATAGCAATAATTGAAATCTTTGTGTAAAATACATAATCATTATGTAAATATTTTCATATGTAAAAGTTACATGCATGTTACGTTCTATGTAAAGTATAGAGTTTACGTAAAATTGAGATTCAGACATGTAAAAGTTATTAAAATGTATGTTATTTCTGTCAACACCTTACATACATGTAAATCAATGTTCCCCTATGTAAAGTTAATCGAATGTTGTAATTGCTTTTCAGAAACGGCGACAAGATGCTCCGATAGTGTCACTGGACAACCCTCGATTCAGCAAGATGAAACCCGTCCGAACGTGATCCAGGCTGAACGCTTACAATGTATTCACAGTGAGTCTGCCTTCAAAAACAGATTATGTACCTACGAAATTCACAACTGTGTTAATATACTTGACCCCGTCATATTCTTAGCAGAATGCAAACCTTTAATTTTGAATGAAATTGATAAGGGCTTAAACATGTATAAATCAGGTCTTAAGATAGGATCCTGTTTATCCTGTCAATATGTCATAATATCACAAGAGAGCGATAATATTCATACATTTAACTTTAACAGTAAACTTGAGGTGATATTGCAATCTACAGATAAATCTATATGGTATGAAGAGAAGATTGTACAACCTATACTAGATCATATGGATAATTTTGAATCGCGTACCAGTTCAAAAGCTTTATACAGTATTGAGCAATTAACAATATACGTGACACAATACGATTCATTGAATGCAGGGATGTATACTGAACTACCCGACTTTATAAAATCGAAGAGAGCTGTTATTAACATTCGTAATACTGATAAATATTGCTTTGCATACTGTCTGTTAGCATCCAAATACCCAGTAGAACGTAACAAGAATCGACCCACGTCCTATAAAATATATGATTTTCGTAAAGAATTTAACTTTGAGAATATAACATTCCCCGTGTCATTGAAAGATGTAGAAAAATTCGAGAATCAAATTTCAAATATTTCAATAACGATATACGGTGTTGAAAATAAATCGATTATTCTCTTATATCAACCAAGAGAGATCAAATCACATCATGTTAATCTTTTAATGTATAAAAGACATTATTGTCTGATAACAGACTTATCACGTTTGCTAGGAAAGCAGCTAACTAAACATAATGGGCGAAAATGGTTATGTAACAATTGTAACTTGTATTTCACATCAGAATCACGTTTAAATAGTCATAAAAAGCGGTGTATGATGAATCAAATTATCAGAATGCCCGAGGCTGGCAAAACTGATCTCGTTGAATTTAACGCATATTCGAAATGTCTAAAAGTTCCATTCGTGGTTTATGCAGACATAGAATGTATCTTACGTAAGGTAGATTCGTGTCAAGATGTATCGAGCAAAAGTTGGACACGTACCACTCATAAACATGAAGCGTATGCAAGTGCATTACATTTGGTTTGTAGTTATGATAAAAATTTAACACGTTTCAAATCATTGGAAGGTCCATATGCAATTGAAAATTTTCTTAAAGAATTAACGTTAATTGCAAATCAGGTCATTAATATATATGCTAATAAAATTGAAATAAGTATGAGAGATGTGGATGAGCTAGAATATCAAAATGCAACACGATGTCACATATGCAAACGTGAATTTCTTAACTCGTGTATAAAGGTTCGTGATCATTGTCATTTGACTGGAAGTTACGTTGGCCCAGCCCATAAGCACTGCAATTTAAATAGGAAAATGCCAGGATTCATACTGCAACGGGAGCGCTGGAACACCCTGTGAAAGCAGCTGGCAGCGGAAGGTAGGGGAGGTTCGGTTAGCCACACCTCCTCCTCGTTTGTCTTGTGGTGGTGACAGACTGTGGTCAGGGAAAAAACATGACTGTGTCGCCTGTTTTCTCTACACCTTTTTCTCGAAATTACGTAATCTGGAACATTCCCCTGGTCACTAGAAACCGGCGATATTCCTATATAAAGAGAGTTACAGACAGACAGGGGGAGTCAGTCAGTTGGTTGGTTAGTGTGATTGAGGACAGTTCTCGGTGTAAGAAGGCAGTGTTAGTCAGTGACGTGTTAATGAACGAAAGGATTGTGGAACGGAAGACTGTACGTAACTGGTATGTGCATCGGAGTTTATGTAATCGCGAGTACAAGGAAATTGTAACGGAGGAACTGGTAAATTGTAATTGTTGCAGCAAGTAATTCTGTGTAATTGGCAAGAGTTTAACTGTAAGTCGGTGGAAATAAAGAACGTTTTTGAGTGGTGTAATTGGACTTTTCATTTCACGAACCCACAAAGTCACACTGGTGTCAGGAAGCGGGAAAACAACATCACCGAACATTACAACGATGGAGGCAGCATTAGAAAAGATTTTAGCGGTACTGGAAGAAATGAAGACGGCTAAAGACAACATCACCAGGAAGATGGAAGAAATGCAGGCCGGATTAACAGAGAATCTGGAGACTAGAAATAACCTGGCCGCGGAACTGAAACTAATCAGGACGGCTAAGGACAACATCACCGGGAAGATGGAAGAAATGAAGGCCGAATTAACAGCGAAGACGGAAACGGCTAACAACAACTTGGCCACGACAATGCCCTCAAAGATGGCCGAACTGACAACGGAGATGAGGGCGGCGAACGAGGCTTTTGCCGCAAAGTTTGAGGAACGTTTGGCCGGCGTGAGGGATGACGTCGCGAACCTGGGCAAGCGGAAGGGTCAAGTAGACGACCGCCTTAATGATTTAGAGGATAAGGCCGGCAACATCGCAAAACCCCTCACCCGCCTGACGGAGGAAAACCGGCCTTATGTGTGGACGGAGGACGCCGAAGACGCTTTCCAGCACCCGAAGGGGACCCTGTGCAGTGCTTCAATTTTGGGTTTCCCACAACCGGGTGGCGCCTTCATTGTGGACACCGACGCCAGCGACCATTGCATTGGAGGTGTCCTATCGCAGATCCAGGACGGCCACGAACGCACAAGAGTGGAAGAGGAGGAGCGTGCCGCAGCAGTCCGAGTAGTTGTGGCAGTGCCTGCTGAAGGCTGGGATAGCGCAGGCCTGAGGAGGGAGCAGCTGGCGGACGCAGACTTGGGGCCACTCTTGAGGGAAGTGGACGCAGGGACGAGACCGACCTGGGAGGACATCGCACCGAGGAGCGCCACCTACAAGTCGCACTGGGCCCAATGGGACTCGTTGAAGACCAGAGAGGGCGTGCTGTTCCGGGTATGGGAGTCACCCGATGGGAAGGCGCAGAGAGGACAGTTGGTACTTCCCCGGAGCAAGGTCCCGGAAGTCTTGGAGGAAGTGCACGCCGGTACTTCAGGAGGACACCTGGGAGCGAACCGAATGATTCACAAACTACGGCAGCGCTACTTCTGGCTGAGACTCCGAGCAGATGCTGGTGGTACACCTGGACCGCCTCGCACGCTACGATGGGGCTGTTCGAGGCGAACAGCTTTGAGGAGGGAGCAGTGTAACGGGAGCGCTGGAACACCCTGTGAAAGCAGCTGGCAGCGGAAGGTAGGGGAGGTTCGGTTAGCCACACCTCCTCCTCGTTTGTCTTGTGGTGGTGACAGACTGTGGTCAGGGAAAAAACATGACTGTGTCGCCTGTTTTCTCTACACCTGTTTCTCGAAATTACGTAATCTGGAACATTCCCCTGGTCACTAGAAACCGGCGATATTCCTATATAAAGAGAGTTACAGACAGACAGGGGGAGTCAGTCAGTTGGTTGGTTAGTGTGATTGAGGACAGTTCTCGGTGTAAGAAGGCAGTGTTAGTCAGTGACGTGTTAATGAACGAAAGGATTGTGGAACGGAAGACTGTACGTAACTGGTATGTGCATCGGAGTTTATGTAATCGCGAGTACAAGGAAATTGTAACGGACGAACTGGTAAATTGTAATTGTTGCAGCAAGTAATTCTGTGTAATTGGCAAGAGTTTAACTGTAAGTCGGTGGAAATAAAGAACATTTTTGAGTGGTGTAATTGGACTTTTCATTTCACGAACCCACAAAGTCACAATACCAATATTCTTTCATTGCATGTCAAAATACGATGCTCATTTCATAGTAAAGAAACTAGGTTACGATACGGAACCTATCAACTGTATTGCACAAACTTCTGAAAATTACTTATCCTTTAGCAAAAGATATACAAATTCGAATGGAATGAGTATATATCTAAGATTTCTGGATAGCTATCGTTTTTTGGATTCAAAACTTAGTAACCTTTCGGATATGTTAGAATCAGATGATTTTCATTATACCAATAATACGTATACGAATTCTTTGCATAGACAACTGATGAAACGTAAAGGTGTCTTCCCGTACACGTATGTGGATTCTATAGAAAAATTATACGAGAATAGTCTACCACCCAAACATCAGTTTGATCATGTAAGCGATGAGGATTATAGTCATGCTAGAACGTTATGGAATGAATTCAATGTTAAAAATCTGGGTGAATATTTAAATATATATCTTAAGTGTGATACGTTAATACTAACGGACGTGTTTGAACGCTTCCGTGAATTAAGTATCGGTTTGTACGGACTCGACCCGTGTCAGTATTACACACTTCCCCGATTAGCCTATGATGCAATGTTAAGAACGACTGGTGTACAGATTTCATTATTAACAGATAAGACTATGTTAGATTTCTTCGAAAAAGGAATACGAGGTGGAATTTGCACTGTGTCCAAACGGTATGCAAAGGCGAATAACAGATACATGACTAGCTATGATAACACTCAACCAACTAATTATTTAATGTACGTCGACTGCAATTCTTTATATGGATATACAATGGAAAATAATAGCTTACCATACACTGATATAAGATGGCTAACTGATGCTGAAATTAAATCAATAGATTTTATGTCTATTACAAGTGATTCTGACGTGGGATATGTGTTGGAAGTAGACTTTAAATATCCACAGGAACTTCATGATATACAAAATGATTTGCCATTATGCCCTTTGAATGAAATCGTGCCAGGTGATAAGTATACAAAATTGCTAACAACATTGAATGATAAAAATAAATACGTATTACATTATCTCAATTTTCAACAATGTGTTAAACTTTGTTTGATTCCATCGCGTATACATAGAGTAATAGGTTATAAACAATCTAACTGGATAAATCCTTACATTGAACTCAATGCTCGTAAACGTATTGAAGATAAGACGAAATTTGGCCAAAATCTATGGAAGTTAATGAATAATTGTGTTTATGGAAAATTTATAGAGAATGTAAAAAGTTAAAATTCATTTCATTTAGCTACCAGCTGGAAACGAGCGCGTAAATTGTTAGCTCGACAGACGTGTATAAGGTACGTGATTTTTGATGAAAATTTAATAGGTATAGAATTGGTCAGAGATGAAATATTGATGAATAAGCCAATATACATAGGACAAGCAATCCTGGATCTATCCAAACATAAAATGTATGATTTTTATTATGAAATTCTGAAGAAAAAATTGAGAGATGTAACTTTAATCTATACGGACACGGATGCTTTTCTCTCTGAATCTAGCTGCGATATATATGAATTTATTAAAACCAATATACATTTATTCGATACATCGAATTATCCAATGGATAATGTGTATGGTATTCCGTTAGCAAATAAGAAAATTTCAGGATTATTCAAGGATGAGCTAGCCGGTAGAGTGATGACTGAATATGTAGGATTGAAATCGAAATTATGTTGTTATCGATATGATACTGAAGTGATTAAAAAATCAAAAGGTGTAACAAAAGATTCGATGAGATTCATAACCTTTGAACAATATCTCTCATGTATTACACATCCTGACACGATACATCGAAGCATGCACACATGTTTCAGAAGTTATAAACATAATGTTCATACCATTGAATCTAATAAGATAGCTTTAAGTGGTATCGATACAAAACGATACATTCCCGATAATTCATTTTCAACATTAGCATGGGGACATTATGCTATAGAAAATTGTCAAGTGTAATGTTTTTTTCTTTTCTCAATAAAGCATAGATTCAACTGAGTTAAAAGGTATTACTAGGCCATGATAATAACATATTACTGTATTTCAAAAAACAAAATAATTGAGTTTCAAGTATAATTGTAAAGTGTGTTACAACTGAGTTAAAAGGTATTACTAGGCACATGATAATAACATATTACTGTATTTCAGAAACAAAACAAAATAATTGAGTTTCAAGTATAATTGTAAAGTGTGTTACAACTGAGTTAAAAGGTATTACTAGGCATATGATAATAACATATTACTGTATTTCAAAAAACGAAATAATTGAGTTTCAAGTATAATTGTAAAGTGTGTTACTAATTACATGATAATAACATATTTACTTCATTTGAAAGATAACGTGTTGCTTTTTTTATGTTTACGTCAGGGGGGAAGGAATATTTTTTCCTATTCATGTCGTTTTGAAATGTTAGATAGCAGAAATCAATGTAACCTTATTGATCTCTACAATGAAATGTTAATTCAACTATATTCATGTAAGATTTTTTATTAAAATATATTTACTAATTATATCAAAATGTTATTATCATGTCTCCGTTAAGGGGTGAGGGGGGATTTATATATAATCAATGTGAACTAGCATGTAAATTATGTTAAAGGCTCTTATTTCAGCTATAATCATGTATGATGTTTGTTTAACGTATATTACTAATTACTTCAAATTGTAATTATCATGTTTACGTTAAGGGTAGGTGAATTTATATATACTCAATGTGAACTAGCATGTACGTTATGTTAAAATCTCTACAATTAAATGTTAATTCAACTATAAACATGTATGATTTTTTAAAAAAGTATAAAAATGTTATTATCATGTTTAAGTTAAGGAGATGTGAATTTATATATAATCAATGTGAACTAGCACGAACGTTATGTTACAGAAGATATCAGGAATCAATGTGAACAAAAAAAAAATAAAACACAATATATCATTAAAATTACATTTCTTTATTGAGTTGTGTGTTTTTTATTTATACAATGTCCACCTCATTAATCCATTCACGGATAGGAAATCCTAACCATTTCACCAGAATCCTATCACCACGTCGTCTGATAATCCTTTCAACTAAATACGTGTCTGGATATTGAGTTTTCTGTAATTCATAACCGTAGAATGCTCCTTCAATCAGTTTACCCTCCAGATCCTCGATGAGATAGGTCAATGGATGTGTCCTTTGCACTGTACGTATCCTAAAGACTTCAACACTCCAATTTGGTAGATAACCTTTCTCCATAACACCTTTATGCTTAGAAATCCTCACGTAGTCACCAACACGATGAAGTCTAGATCTTCGCTTCTCACGCAGACTTCTATCATATTTGTATACACTGAGGAGGAGAGAA
The DNA here is from genome assembly GCA_030765055.1 of Mantis religiosa. Classification (NCBI taxonomy): domain Eukaryota; kingdom Metazoa; phylum Arthropoda; class Insecta; order Mantodea; family Mantidae; genus Mantis; species Mantis religiosa. The sequence goes on from JAUKNK010000052.1 coordinate 295,451, forward strand.
TTATCACGAACTTCTACAGGCTTCATACGAATCGTTCGAAGGTAAGTATTATTGTATGTATGAATAATTCTAGGTAGTATGTTTATCCATTGATATGAGCCTTGAACAATAAATTCCTTATGCAAATTCAGTTTGATCGTTCTTATTAAACGTTCCACTGCAGCAGCCTTAACGTGAGTGAATGTACTGTAATGATTAATATTATTACGATTCATTAGTTCGCGGAAATGTTTATTGTAAAACTCCCTTCCATTATCAGATTGAACATTCTTCGGAAACGATTCCATTTCATTCAATATCTCCTCCATAGCAGTCGAAACGTTAATAACACTTTTATCACGTAATGGTCTTGCATAAGCCATCTTGGAATAAAAATTGCATGCAAGAAGAATATACTTATAATTCCTATTGTCTCTTGCATAATTAGACATGTCCATAAGATCTATTTGTACTAAATCGTTCATTCCTTTGCTTATGATCTTACGACGTAAAAATCGTCTTCTAGCTGGTGCATGTAACTCGGTTGCAATGCGACGTTTTATCATGCTATAATTTTTGATGTTTTAAGTTCTGTAATAATTTCTTCTATCTTGGGTGAGTGATTCAAATTACCTGCATCCCTCGACGCAACTAATAATCTTAATCTGTTTATTATTTCATTCGGATCGTTCCAGTAGACGTAATCTAATTTTCTCTGCGGTACATGTTCTTTCCAACGTAAACCAAATCCAGTTCGATTACTAACAAGGTCACGAATGATATGACGATACTTGAACCCTCGATATTCTCTTAAACGTCCATCTCTTGAATAGCCGTGTCTGTAAACTTGAGTATTCTGTAAGATTTGTGAATACACGTCTAAATCATCATCTGTGTACGATGTCTTGCGAGGTAAACGTTTAAATAATAATTCATATAAGCCTGCTGTGGGTTCATACGTTTCTTTCCCTCTCTGAACACCATCAGATTTAAACACAACTGTCTTGTTACCCAATTTATACTCATTATCCTCGTAACGTATGCCGTAAGTATTATCCATGTCACTCGAACTAGCAGTTCGAACCTTGTGTAGATACTTTGACACGAGATCAGATCCGCTACCATCATCTGTAGTTTCGTCGTCGTGTTGTCTTGGTGTGCTTTCGCTATTACCTTCAATGGTTCGTTTACAGGTTGAAGAACTTCAGACATGACTCGTTGCGTTTCGAATTTCATTCCTTTGAGAGAACGTAACTTTTCTCTTATTGCCCTACTGTGACGGGCAATGGATTCCTTAAGTCTTATAGCTTCAGCATCCATATCGAAATGAATGTATAATTAATCAGCTACTGCTAATTTATATGAAACTATCAGTTCTATACTTAATATATGACCATCTTTAGCACGTCCGGCTGGCGCTGTAAACGATAGAATATCGCCAGTTTCAACTCTTACAGGATATCTTTCAACTAATCTTCCGTTTATTGCAAACAATGTATCATTTACAGCATGCGGATGTACCGATGATACAATAGAACACGAGAGTACACTTCCATTTCCAGGAAGTTTATAGTATTCGAGTCCCGATGTTAACGTATACCTTAAAGAGGGACCCCGAAACGGACGTTTTTGCAATGAAATAATGAGTTGTGCTTTCAATTGTTGTAACATAGTGTTTACAACATTTCTCATTCGTGTTTTCATAGTATGAATATCATTATTTATAGTGATTAGTTTATTATCAAGTTCCGTTTGTCGGGGGTTAGTTCTTTCACTTCTTTTTCTACAGCTTTAGTAATAGTCTCGCTAGCGGAGGTGATTATTCTAGTTAACTGACTTTGTAATTCATTCTGTTACCGTGTAATAGTATCGGCAATGTTTGTTATAGTCACAGTTAAACCCGTTTGCAATTCATTGTGTTTCTGTATAAAGAAATGATTAACATAACTCATGGTGACTGCATCACTATCATCTATCGGGTCGGCTAAATCCTTCAATCTCTTCATTCGAAATGATAGAGTTTCATTAGAGTCGTGAACTGGAATCCTATCATCTACATGTTTTTTATTAGGAACGTCGTGTTCGTGAAGGGGGTCCAACAGCGTTTTCATTCTTATACCATCTATAATGACATTATTTTCGGAATCACGTTTAAATGCATATTTACTTAAGTACTCCATTAAATTGTTGTATTGGATGTCGAGCGATTTTTGTTTGTGATCCCTAAGCATAGCTTCAAACTCGCCCATACGCTGATACGAGGTCTGCTCGCTGAAGATCTGCATTCGATTCTCGACGTCAGCCGTATGCGTATCCACATAACGTTTAGTCGATGCATCGTCACCTTCTTCAGGGTCGTGAATATTGCACAATCGCTTTCCCTTGAATCGATAGTTTCCCGATCCATCTCTAGTTATGATATATCGATTGAACACACCCCTAGAGGGTATGATTCTTCGGGATCCGAACCTGTCGATACTCATTGCTTAAGTGATGGATTATTCTATTTATTCATTCTGATAAAGCGATCAAAACCGTGACGGTAGCGTCCCTCGTTCATTGGATATTCTGGTACTATAACAACAAAGGATCGTTCATCACTCTCCCATATATGTTTACACATATCCTTAAATTCATCATAGGACATATCGATATTTACATAATCTTCGTATATATGTTTTAAATTGAGATTATCCTGTCTAAAGAATATAATCATATTTGCATTATCTCTAATTAAATGTTTAGGTACTTTAGCATATGATTGTGCTAAATATATAGCATCGACATTACGATGTCTACCCATACTGTAATATGAAGCTATCTTACCCTGTTTTTCATTTATCACATCATCAAATACGAATATCGAATTTTCTCTAGCATCCGACGTTTGAATCAGTTTATCACCATCATCGAACGTAAATACACCTATATCGGGTATAGTTTTCAGTAACCTGAGTAAATATAGATATTTAGGTTGTTGCAACGATTTCGAGTACATGTAGAGGTTTTCGAATCTCAGACCATTCTCGTGAATAAGCAGGTTGAGTAAAACGTTCGTTTTTCCAGCATTTGAACTGCCCAGTATGAGCGCTCTAACGTTACTCGGAAACAACGTACCGTGTCGTCCTTTGCGAATGTCATCCTCGAAATCTAACACCTGTATGGGTAGCGTACACTTTTGCTTTACTATCTCCATATCGCGACTAATACTTATAAAGCATAAGTTTTGTCTTTTATTTCGTTCGTGATAAGGGCAATCTATGTCTTTACTGGATTTAGCCAATCGTCATAGGAATCGTATACTTATAAAGCGCACGTTTTGCCTTTTTATTTCATAGTGAGACATGCGCTCTACACGTGCACGCAAAGGTTCGGGAATTCTTAATTCCTTGATTAATTCATTACCATTTGAGGCACATTTACCGGGTTATCGTTTCTGCGGTCCCGGAACGAAACTACATAAACGCTTGCAGAGAGGTGACTTACCGGTGAACGGGTTAGATTCAGCGTGTCTCGATCACGATCGGGCTTACGCAGAGAGTACTGATACAGAATCTCGTCGTCTAGCCGATAAGGTGTTGGTAGAGAAAGCTTGGAATCGTGTACAGTCTACCGACGCTTCTTTGGGCGAACGACTTGCAGCTCGACTTGTGACTACACTTATGAAGGGTAAATTGGCAGCGGGCGCTGGCATGCGTAAACGTCGCAACAAGAGAGGTGGTTTCTTACCTTTGCTACCACTTTTAGCAGCTCTAGGTGCAGCAGGTGGTCTAGCTGGAGGTGCTGCTCAGATTGCTACGGCTGTCAATAAGAAACGTTCGGATGCAAAACAACTTGCGGAATTAACACGTCACAACGAGCACATGGAATCTTTGGCTCAGGGCAAAGGTCTTCGCCGTAAGAGACGTCGTAAGGGTAGAGGATTGTATCTTTGATCAAAAAACTCGGGGCGAGGCCTATATTTATCCCGGAAAAAGCCCTGAGTGCTAACGAGATCGATTCGTATGCACGACGTCTACACATTCCACATTTTAGAGGTGTCTACATGATCGATAAACTACCTCCACGTCCTCGATACTATGAGAGAATAGTAGTGAATCTGGATACATCAAATAACCATGGTACACATTGGGTTGCTGTACGTAAGGATGGTGATGTTGCCTACTACTATGACAGTTTCGGCGATCTGAGACCTCCAGAAGAGATAGAAACATACCTTTCGGGTGTCAAGCTCCTATATAATACGACGAGATTTCAAGAATTCGATTCTGTGATTTGCGGTCACTTGTGCCTTCAGTTTCTCCTCGATGAGTTACACGATCACCGTGAGTGGTAGTGATACCAGCTTCTCTACATTTCTAAATCCACCATTACATCTGGATCCTAACGGACATTACGAGATAGCTCTATTGAATTTTGAGACTTTTTACTCGATTCCGAATGTGGACGAGAGTAATAATCTATTCCATTACGTTCGCGATGGAAAAGTCGAACGTATAGTAATTCCACCGGGTACTTATGAATTGGATGATATCGCCAGATTGATCAAGGATGCTCTCGACATCGAAGACGACTTTATTCTACGTGCTAATAATAACACCATGAAATCAGAAATTCAATCTCCCTATATTATCGACTTTAGTCGTGAGAGATCTATTGCTCCTCTTCTCGGTTTCACCTCTAAACAGAGGGTACCGGCAAACGTGCTGACCGAGTCTAATGATTTGGTTAACATATTCAAGGTCAGCATCATACGTATCGAGTGTAGTCTTGCAACGGGATCTTTCATCAATGTTAAAAGTGGTCATTCTCTGTATGAATTTTTCCCATCGGTACCTGCAGGTTATCATATCTCGCTGGAACCATCAAGTCCTATATATTTACCAATCATCGATACGAATCTCATTGATCATCTCGACATTAGAGTGGTAGACCAGAACGGCGATAAGTTAGATTTTAGGAACGAAACCATCACTGTACGATTGCACATACGTCGTAATGGGTATAAGTTTTAAGAGACGATGCTATATTAAAAAAATCTCTCGAGATTGAACTCTACTCGATAATCGAACCGCAAGCTAATCACATCGTCTAATCGAAAATTTCTCGCTAACTTAGGCTTCAAGGTTCTATGATGGATGTGTTGGACGTGACCGGGATTCCGACTTTTGATGATAAGATCAGTAAGGAGGAAGAACACGTATTCCTACCGTACAATACGTCAGCTCTCGATGTGAACGATGCAATTAGAATTCCATGTCAAGCTGAAGATTTGTACACGCTTCCTAGTAGAAGTTATCTCTACATTGAGGAGACTCTCACTAAACCCGACGGCACCGTCGCCACATCGAAATTGAGTAACAATGCTATGGCATTCCTATTCGATGAGATTCGTCTGGATATGAATGGAACGACTATTGATAGAACTAGGAATCCGGGCATTTCATCAACGATGCGTAACTATGCCGCACTGAATGAACTGGAATCGAATCGTTTACTTAATGCTGGATGGATCTGTCCAGGAGGTGTGGTAGACATCGTGAATACATCGAATGGTATCTTCAATGCTATCGTTCCTCTTTCGATGTTGCTGGGTTTCGCCGACGATCACAAGGAGGTCATACTTAATAGCAAGTTTGAACTTATTCTCATTAGATCTAAGGATTCTAATAATTGTATCATTGGAAACGATCCTACAACCATACAACTGACTAGACTCGAATGGAGGATGCCTGTACTTCGACTTTCAGATTCTGAACGAGTTGATAAACTTAAACTCGTCAAATCGGATAAACCTCTACACGTCGCATTTCGAACCTTGGACCTTCACACTCAACCTGCTGTACCTCAAACTAAAGCGTTCACATGGAACATTGCAACCACGACTAAACTTGAAAAACCACGTTTCGTCATAGTCGGTGCACAAGTGGATAGATTGAATCATCTCGCTAAGGATGCTTCTCTATTTGATAATTGTAATATCACCAATCTGAAACTTTATCTCAACAGTGAATCTTACCCCTATCACGATATGAATTTGGATTTCGCCAATTCGAAATTTGCATCTCTGTATGATCAATATTCCAAATTTCAATCATCCTACTATGGAAAGGAGAATTACCCTCTTTTGAAAAGGAACGACTTTCTGAAATATGCACCGCTATTCGTCATCGATTGCTCTCATCAACCTGAGGATACTGTGACGGGGGCAGTGAATGTCAGATTGGAAGTTCAAGCATCGTCAAATTTTCCTGCACAAACTTCATTATTTTGTTTAATTATTCATGATAAATTATTCACTTATAAACCATTAACTCATGTTGTACAATCTATCATATAGGTGTAATAAATAAAACATTACAAATTCAAATTATCTTTTTATTGATTTAACATACATCTCCAATATCCTCTTCCTTGCACTCCTGCTTTTTGCATCATATGAACATAATGATTTATGAATATCATACAACTGATATAAATTTCTTTCAATATATGGAATTAGTCTTTTAAGTCCATTGAATGCAGTACTATTCAGATTTATACTGCCCACATTTAAACATGTATTCACAAACGTTATTTCATTCATCTTATTCATGCATAACATTATATTAAATGCATATATTATATTTTCACTCTACGGTGCACATGGATGCTTACCATCTTTCAGATACGCATCCAAAACACACAAATTTGACATTATTACCTCCCAATCCTCTTTTGTAATATACACAAACGTATCGTCATGTGTGGCTTTAATGTAAAGTGATGGGAGTTCATTGTATAATCCTATGTTCACACGAAAGTCAATGCTGATGGAGATGTCGTTATCGTTCATGCACACACTATTTACCATCACTCGCAACTTCCTCCTCTACTTCTTCTGCGAAGGGTGTGAAGGGTTCGAACATCATTATGATGAAACTGTCTTGATCGAACGTCTTCTTGGCTTTGACGATTCTCGGTTTGCAGTTCGTCTTCTTCTTTTTCTTGTCTCCTTTCTTACTGGATCTGGGGACATACACGAAGTATGTCTCAACATCGCGAATATTTAATACACTTGTTAACGTAAAACTCTTATTATTTTATACTCACTTTTCTATGACTTCCTCCTCGGGTTTCGGTGTACCGATATCCTTAAACGGACGGTCATTGTACGGACCGCACACATCCTCACCTTGATCCTGTTCGGACTGGCATGCCACATCTTCACTTTGGGCTTTACTGAAATAAACATATTTATCATTAGTTATCTAACACATAACAACACTTTCACGTTAACACACAATTATAATTCTACTTACCCGAGATACACTTTACAATTCTTTCCGCATTGAGCATAAGATGTGATCGAATCATGGTGGGAAGGATTCTTGCAAATCACTTGATGCATCTTCCCATCACACGTTTCATCGTGATGCTCAGCCCAATGCTTTTGCAAATCTTCGAAATTGCGTAGATTCTCCCAGAATCTGGTATCACTTTCAACGATAGGAGTTGTTGTTCCACTCACCTTGACGTTGCGATGTAAAGTGAGAATGCATTCGTTCCCGAGTGAGCAGATGGGTGATGAAACGTGATCATACCTGTCTCCCCCCTCCCCATCCTCTCGTCGATTGTACTTAACGTACGGAGGGTTTGTGTGAAGTGAGGACACGTTCGTTCCCGAGCTGGCGGGACAGGATGAAACCTGTTAGTTCGAATTTACTATATTACCGTTTTATCCCGTTCCCCCCCCCTTCCACCCTCTCGTCGCTTGTACTGGAGGAGGACTAGTGTTTATCCTCGCGTACATGAATGGGTATCGAACCGAGGACTCTATGTTCATATATATGAATCCTCCCGAGAACTCGATATTCATAGATGAATATTTATACGCCCACACATATACACATATGCACAAATCTTGAGGAATGACAACACGTCATCATCCTTATACTTCAATGTGGAACAGATTTATATTTTCTCGTACCTCGATGTGGGAATGGAATTTAAACTTTTCTTAACCTTTACATCGCTCTTGGATATATAGCTCAAGGATAGATTCTGGATAGGGAACACCCCTTACCAGAATGTCTTATTACATTTATTTCATAAATCTCTCCCAGTACACATACCTAATCATTCTCTCGATATTCTTTTATCTAAAGAATAACGATACTGCATCATATATCATACACTAAACGTAATAGATATCAAACCCTACACTCGATATTCATACATGAGAGTTTAAGCACAGACATCGAAGCACTAAACGTAATAGATATCAAACCCTACACTCGATATTCATACATGAGAGTTTAAGCACAGACATCGAAGAATTACTATCACCACATTTAATTCAAACATCACCCTCCCCGAACCCCATATCGAACCCTAGACTCGATATTCATACATGAGAGTTTAAGCACACACATCGAAAAGGATTCACATTTAATTCAAACACCCCCCGGAACCCCGTTACCCACCCACCCATCACATATCACACACACACACACAATCATCATCATCATCATCATCATCATCATCATCATCATCATCATCATCATCATCATCATCATCATCATCATCATCATCATCATCATCATCATCATCATCATCATCATCATCATCACCCCACCTCAAACACATCTCACTGCACAGGGGAGAACGGCACTACGCCAACACTCCCCTTCTTTTACACCTCGATTTTCACATAGGAGAGTTCTAAATCAATGAGCATTCTACATCACTCATATATTAACACAGAGGAGAGTTCAGCATCATATCTACACTGTGCTGATTCTCTCAATTCTATACTACTTACACCATTTTACATATTGTATCTATCTTCCGGTAGTAAGCCCTATCACGTACCTAAGTAGTTACCATTTTAAATTGCAATACACATCGCAATACTCTCCGCAACAGAAGAGTGTGCTCATTTCAGAAAGATACTTAAAAGGGAAATGTGGTATTGCGGTAGAGGTTTACTCATACTTATCGATGCCCGTCTCGGTAGCGTCGGTGGTAGGGTGTCTGCCTCCAGTTCAAGAGGTTCCGAGTTCGAATCTTGGAGAGGATGAGTTACCTGGATAAGGTTTTTCCTGGGTTTTCCCTTATCCTGAAAGACGAATGTCGGGTAACTGTAAGCCCTATGGACCCTGGGCTCATTTGAGCATCGTTTCACCCAATTAATTTGTCGTTCGATATGTTTTGAAGTTGGAAGACGTAAAATTAAAAAATTAAAATTAAATTAAATGCTTATCGCTACAATGCTGTTTCATTTTGTCGTACTTGGGACCTTCACCCAATAGACGCTTCTGCTCTCGAATGCGCTTCTCTTTATTATTTCACTATTCACCTTGACGGCAGCCATCTGTGCACACTAATCGATGCTACCTTCACATATTGTGCTTAACTAGATAGGAGAATATTAGAAGATGCGTTTTCCTGCAACGGAAGGAGAAGTTTTGTAAATCGTCAACCTTCATCTCATCTTAAAGTTAGATTATGCATGAAGCCTAACTTTTGTTTTTATAACTCTCATTGCATTAACCGCAATGATCCTTTGTTTTTTCTGATACTTCCAAAACCGGCTGCCTGTAATAATTCCTCCCACTACTTCTACTACTACTACTACTACTACTACTACTACTACTACTACTACTACTACTACTACTACTACTACTACTACTACTACTACTACTACTACTACTACTACTACTACTACTACTACTACTGCTGCTACACTTGATGAAAAGTGTACTAATTCTAGACCTTCAGTAAGTTTCTCTTATATGTATACCAGTCGTGTTATTGTAACTTTTGCAACTTCTAGCACAGTTTTATTTACAAACCTTGATTTCACTCTTTCTAGGTCGCTTAAATTATTCTTACTGCTTACTTATATAGCTTTTGCATTCCATTCATCGACACCACGATCTCACTAGGCACGCGCTGAATAAATCAGAAGGATTTTTAGAAGGGCGCTCTATGTATGTGTCTGTGTGTGAACGAAATAAGTCTAAAACGATAAGCCGCTTAGAAACAATTCCATAATTTTGAGGTTCTAAAACATGAATTTTGTGATTTTGATTAAAATTTTTAACAAATTTCTATTAAAAATAAAATATATACCCATCTTCGATATTTTGGGAGTAGTTGTTTTAAGTGGTACACTTTGAAAAAGATACATCTCGATATAGCATATATTCCTTTAAAACACAGTTTTTGTGCCATTAAACATTTCGGAGATATTCTCTGTTATTGGTATAGATTTGTACATATTGTATTTTTTTTCCATTTGATAATAACTGTTTACTGGCAATTTTCATGGTCATGTAAGGAGTGTGAACTTTCACGGTCATCATAAAGGAAGTTAAAAGGTTCTTCAAAATCTGTCACCTTGCTTGCTGTATCGTTCTCTGTACCTACAACGATATGTGTATATTTGTAACTAACAAAATGCATATAAAGATAATAGCCTTTCTTATAGAGTATTCTGTTGGAGAGAACAGTGAAACTCATGAGAACGTAAGAGATGAGATTTTGTTTAAGGTATTCCCAGACAAGGGCTGTCCAAAGATAGGTGTAATTCTGATTTGTGGAATTTGTGATCTGCTGAGGGATTGGATTGGATAGCATTTTTTGGAGGAGATTCGGCACCTCGATCAGACTGGTCTTTTGTACCTATGCCTCAGTGGAGCACCCAGGGGAGTGAGGATGAGGTGAGAGGAGACAAATTTCGACCGACTCAAAGGAATCACCAGAGTACAGAGGGTGGGGTCCCCATCCTTTACTGGATAGAAACTCCCCGGCTGTCCGGAACAATCGTCATCCCACTTACCGTGGCCCCGAAACAGTCACGAGACCATTCCGGAGACTGAAGGCCCCCCCCCCAGAGCAAGGGACTCCAGGTAGGCTTGCACAACTGGCATCCCGCCAGCAGCGTTCCTGAATCGGCCCTATAGGCTGACTCGGAGACCGCAATACGTCCCGCCAAAGGAGAAATTGGTCGCTCAGAGCATATCATCCCGCCATGCACCGCCGAGACTCCCGCTGTCACTTCTACTCTTAAATTAGCGACCAGATGAGAGACGATATGAAACGATAATGGAGATGAAATGGAGTGACAGGAAGTTCTGGGGATGTATTTAATATATCCGGGAAACCCCCGAAATGAACCATGGGCCAGGTAGGTCGGCCACGGGAATCGAACCCAGACTTCCCAATGTGGGCCACAGACGAAACCGCCTGAGCCATACCGCTCTGAGGGAAATTTTGTATAGTTCCTTGAAGTTGTTGCTCACTATTATGGCTGCTGTAGTTGTTTAATTTTCTACAAGGAAAGGTGAATACTAAATATTAGAACTGTAGTATGGGTTCTATTCTCCTGTATAATATACAACGTCGACTTTGTCAAGTTTGAGAACAAAATTATGTTCGAAAATAGAGAGTGAAGCATATAAAGCACTGTTTTAAAGGCTAAGAACATATAAAATACGTATGAGTTAGGATTAATGCGAGGAAGTGCATTGCTAAAATAAAATCTAGGTTTCTTTGAGGTTTTAGACCTTCTTCGTCTTAAAGTCATTACTCCAAAGCCAAAAACCAACAATAAGCTAAGTCATGCACTACAAGATAACCACTTGAGCTTATGGTGAGGTATCCGGATTCCAGCCCGGGACGAGATGGCGATAGTGTGGTCAGCCCCACAATCCGGTTGGATGTGAACACGCGCAAGTGTTATATTTGTGTTGAAGAACAGCATCTAGCCCCTGTAATATATATTTCACACTTGACAACATTGAAACTCCTAGAATGCAAGCGGATGAACACTTTGGAATACACACATCAGCACGTTTGCTTCATGTCAAACGATGGATAAAATACTTAAAATATTGGTCATTGTCCATTTCGGGAATATTGCAATTGGTCTGGCTAGCTCAGTTGGTTGGACACTGGCCTACTGATTCCTGCTGTTTCTAATCCGGTCCAGATTTCAAACTTACAGATTTGATGGCATTAGATAGCCTATTTATAGGAATCTACTACCTAATTGATAACCTATGCTGACCTTACCTATTTATATT
>JAUKNK010000052.1:312500-477500 GCA_030765055.1 Mantis religiosa
AATAATAATAATAATAATAATAATAATAATAATAATAATAATAATAATAATAATAATAATAATAATAATAATAATAATAATAATAATAATAATAATAATAATAATAATAATAATAATAATAATAATAATAATAATAATAATAATAATAATAATAATAATAATAATAATAATAATAATAATAATAATAATAATAATAATAATAATAATAATAATAATAATAATAATAATAATAATAATAATAATAATAATAATAATAATAATAATAATAATAATAATAATAATAATAATAATAATAATAATAATAATAATAATAATAATAATAATAATAATAATAATAATAATAATAATAATAATAATAATAATAATAATAATAATAATAATAATAATAATAATAATAATAATAATAATAATAATAATAATAATAATAATAATAATAATAATAATAATAATAATAACAATAATAATTAATAATAATAATAATAATAATCTTCCATGGCGCGACAGACATATTTTTAATTTAATTATCTGTATTATTTTAACATATATAAATGGCAGATACATAAAACATGTATCAAGGTTTTTCTGGGATTAACGTGCAAATCCCCTTTGTTCCCAATCACCATCCTATAAATTTGCAAGACTGATAAACGTATAGTTTTCACCAAACAACTTGCCACGTGAAAAATTCTTTGGAACTAGTGAACGAGCTTATACAGCTAAGGGTTGTAAATATTATCTTGGACCTCAGACCTCTCACCCTCCATTAATAGCGGGTAACAGGTCATTTGTGTCAGAGTGTGAGGTGGATTGGAAGCATCATAAATGATTAAGTGACTCGCTCTTTGGTTTCTTATGTGAAAAATGCAAATGCCAATTTGTTTGACAATACTTATAACCAGTAAAGAAACATTTTAGTTTACAATAAATGTAAATTTCTATAAAACATAAAATGTATTTGAAGTAACCTTTTGGTGGCATTGGCCATTTTCGAGATACTCTGTATTATTCGTTTGAATTTGCAGTATTGTTGATATGATCAATATCCAGTTATTTCTTTATATACCATGAAAATTGTAGGTGTACCAATTCAAGGTCAGTAGATATGAAACAACATGCCTTAAGCAACTGACTATCCACTTTTTAGCTATAGAGGAGTGTGTAAACTATATCTGAAAGCGTTTATCTATAATGATACGAGGTAAATAGACAAATAAGTTCTCTATGTATAAGTACCTACCTCATATAAGCATATTAAATGAAGTTTTGTGATCGTAAGATATAACATTTTGTTTGGAGTGTAACTGTTAAAACTTTTTCATTTGAGTTAGAATTTAGAATCAACGCATTTAAATGTTTCCAATCAACAGAAATTTAGGATAGGTAATACGTATAAGTACATACCTATGGTACTGTTAACTCCCGTGTTTATCGAAAACGGCAGCCCAGGCGGTGAAATTGATGATAAATGAAACTAAATAACAATTGTGAAAAGGGATTTAGCGGGAAGACGTTTCAAACGTAAGTAGTGGTTACCTCCCCGGCATTTAGCACTTAAAAGATTGAGAGAATATTAGTCAGGGAGGACAGTCCTCACGAGATTTGAAGCGAAGAGATCATGTCCATGCTTTTGTGGCTTATATTTTGCTAGTAAGGGGTATTTAACTGCAGCTTATGTTCTCAAAATGTACAGATTTTAGAAAAATTTCGCAAATGAACAACGAATTCAAGGCAAATTTCACGAACGTACCTAGAATATAACGATTTTCGCTTTTTAACTAGCCGCGTGACAAAGAAAGAGTTGGCCTTCAGCTTTAGATTTAGCTTTCTCCTATGTTCTGTGTTCCTTATTCACGCCTAGGTATACCATCAGTAGAACTTGGAAGCAACGTCAACTGCTACGCTATCCAACAGTCGGTGGAGGACGTTTAAAAAAAAAAAAAAAAAAAAAAAAAAAGCACCGTACAAACCAAACGTAAATCTGGGGTTTTGGAGATAGGCTGCTACTAATAGTGGCGTGTTTGCATTTCTGATACAGAGGGTGTGAGAAGGGAAGTGCGTGGTTCCCTCCATGATCATATTACAGTCCGGTCAGTAGCCAAGCGATCTACTACCTAAGAGGCATTAGTTCATTTTACGCCAATGTCCCTTTAATAATATTAATGGGAAATGTGTATGAGGATGCAAAAAGTGCACTCCCTTCACCAGTCAGAGGGGCTTTGGGGGAATAAAGTAAGGGAATGAAGTGAGGTGCGGTTACTCCACCCCGTGCCTGTATCCACAGCGCGACATCCCTGTGTCAGACCAGTAATTTTGTGCGGCTTTGGCGGCTGCTCCACCCATCAAACCGATCCCGCCCCTCTCCGCCCCGATAGAGCAAAGACGGCTGCGCTGCCACGACCTGGAACGAAGCGTCTTGTGCGCATCTCCCTCCATCAATTTTCCTTGCTGGACCACTCCCAGTATTCCACCTGCCCACAATTAGATTGACTTCCATTCACCTGGACTCGGGAAAGGCTCGTTATGCCTTAATTTTGTCCGCCAATGAAGCAGCGGTGACTACTATGTTGCCTGCTTAAGGGATCCGCAGACGCTATAACGCGTCACTGACGCTCTTTGTCACGTCACTTACTAGATATAATAACGGGAGCTCGGTACTGCCGATCCCAGCTAAGCGTTTCGGAGATGTATCACTTTCGCTGGTGCCACGGAGCTACACTGTTTCCATAATTTCATTAAGAATAACCAACTGAGAAAGTTCGTCCCAACATTTCAGACACACTGTTTTCAAATTCGAATAGAGCAACAATTATTTAAAATACAATACGCACCTAAAAATTTAAAAATATTTTTGAATTAGTATTCGAGATGTTAATGTTCGTGTTATTTTTATGTTACTGTTTGAAACGATTACTCCATTCGATGCAATTGTTTGTTGAAATGTGCTGACAAAGGAATTTCTAAAAGAAAAAAAAAAACAGAGTTAAAATGTTCAAATAACTCTGTTATTACTCGGCAAGTTTTGAACAAGCATACCTCTATAGGCCTTCCTTTTACGGGCAATTCAGTACCCTTTAAATATTGTTGGACCTTCCTTGAATGAATTGTTCACTTTTAAGCAGGCAAAGGCTCTTGAACGTTATTAGTTTTATAGGAAACTAGAATACGGATAGACATAGAAATCACTATCTAACATGCGTTTACAACGTTACTTCTCTAAATTCCACATCGAATTAAATTAAAGTGGAGGCTTTGCTGTGTCTAATCCACACTTCTGAATCCGTTTTGGCAACTTTGTTCAATTTATGCAACCCTTAAAAGGAAAGAAAGAAAGGAAGGAAGAAAGAATGAAAGAAACGAAGAAGGAAGGAAATAAGAAAAGAAGGAAAGAAAGAAAAACAGAAAAAGAAGGAAAGAAAGAAGGAAAGAAAGAAGGAAAGAAGGAAGGTAAGAAAGAAGGAAAGAAGGAATGAATGAAGTAAAGAAGGAAAGAAGGAACAAGGTGTGAAAGAAGGAAGGAAAGAAAGAAGGAAAGAAAGAAGGAAGGAGTCAGTGAGTGAGTGAGTGAGTCTGTGGTGTTTTAGGGCCCGTCGACAACAAGGTCATTTGGGCCCTAAGTCAACACTAAAATCTAAAAGCTACACAAAGTTAAAAAGTAAGATAAAATATAGACACTCAACTATTAAAAACACATTAAAACTCGTCCCAGTACTGACAATTTAAAATCTCTAAAAGCAATAGATATAAAACACAAGTCATACTTGTTTATTAAAACCGATTTTAAAAATAAACCGCAGTGCCTTATCCACGGCCACTGGGTCGTCACCTAAAATACTGAGCAAGTTAGCTCCCAAGCCCAAAGACTGGCGAACGCGGGCGTACTGTGGGCAATCGAGTAAAATATGCCGCACAGTGAGGCGTACGGCACACGGAGCACACACTGGGGCCGGTTCCCCTCTCAACAAATGACCATGAGTAGCTCGTGTGTGCCCAATTCTCAGCCGGGTGAGTATCACCTCGGCTCGCCGGTTATCCCTGCAGGAAGTTAGCCAGGGTTGTACGCTCTCTTTAATTGCCCGGAGTTGTGTGCCTTCCAAAGCTGTCCAGGAGTGCTGCCAAGCAGAGAGGAGTTGGCGACGAAAAAAACGTTGCATATCCTGGTATGGCACAGTAGTTGTTAAACTCCGGGGCAAACGGCAAGCTGACTTTGCAGCCGCGTCCGCCTCCTCGTTTCCGGAAATCCCCACATGGCCTGGGGTCCAAGTAAAAACAAAATTGTACCCGCGCCTGAGCATTTGCGAGATCTGGGCCTGTATTTTTAAAACAAGGGTGTGAGCGGCAGTGTGCTGTTGCAAGGCCTGAAGAGCACTCAGAGAATCAGTGCAGACAATAAAAGAGCCAGGAGCTAACTTGCAAATAAAAAGGAGCAAATAGAGGATGGCATACAGCTCTGCTGAGAAGACTGAAGGGGAGTCCACAAGACGAAATTTATGAGGCTCACCGTTAATAAAGAACGCGCAACCCGTAGTGCTACCTAACTTAGAACCGTCTGTAAAGACCGGAACATAGTTAGGGTAACAGCCCAGTAGTTCGGCAAAAAGTTGTTGGAACACCGAATGTGGAGTAGCGAGTCTAGGGTTGTTTGAAAGAGTTAGATCGAACCGCGCACGATCGAGCTGCCATGCAGGATAAGGGCAGATGGATGACCTCTCCACGCGAGGCATTCGGAGGCCATGGGAATGTAGGAGATCCCGAAATCTTATTCCCACGTGGCGTGTCCGAGAACAAGGGCGCATATAACGGTGGACTAAATCTGGACACAGAACTGGTTTGAAACAAGGATGATTGTGATAACTTGCACACTTCGACACGTATGAGCACAGTAACAGCGAGCGACGAATATGGAGTGGAGGTTCGCCTGAGTCTGCATACAGGCAGTCGACTGGACTGGTGCGGAAAGCTCCTGTGGTAAGGCGGATGCCAGTGTGATGGACGGTGTCTAAAAGGCGAAGTTTAGAGGCGGTCGCTGCGCCATAAATGAAACTGCCATAGTCCAGCTTGGACCGAACCAGAGAGCGGTAAAGCCTCAACATTACCGTGCGATCGCCCCCCCAAGATGCTCCAGATAATATCTTCAGCACCCGAAGAGAACGATCGCAAGAGGCTCGAAGGTGACGAATGTGGTGCTCCCAATTGAGTTGTCGGTCCAAGTAGAGGCCCAAGAACTTCAGGTGCGAGACAAATGGCAGGGGTGTGCCGTTCAAATAAAGATCAGGAGGCGGGTGAATACCTCGTAGGCGGTGAAAGTGGATACACTGCGTCTTCGCAGCTGAAAAACGGAAGCCGGTTTGAAGCGCCCAAGCTGCTAGCTGGGTAATGGTCAGCTGCAGTTGGCGCTCAATGTGATCTATGTTGGCAGACCTATAATAGATTGCGAAGTCGTCAACATAGAGGGATGATATAATTCCACTTCGAACGGCACTAGTGATGCCGTTTAATCGCTACGGCGAAAAGGGTGACGCTCAAAATCGACCCTTGAGGTACACCGTTCTCCTGTATCCGCTCCTGGGATATCGTTTTTCCTATGCGCACACGAAAACGGCGAAGTTTTAAAAAATTGCATAAAAACTCGGGTAGATGACCACGCATACCGTAACTATGAAGGTTACGGAGTATGCCGTGCCGCCAAGTGGTGTCATAGGCCTCCTCCAGGTCGAGGAACACGCCCACGGCGTGCTGTTTCAGTAGAAAGGCATCGGAAATATACCCCTCAAGGCGTGTTAGATTGTCGACACTTGAGGGATGGCGACGAAAACCGCATTGCAAGTTGGACAGATGGTTATGTTTTTCTAGCCACCAATTTAAACGAGCGTTTATCATTCGCTCGAAGGTCTTACATAGGACACTCGTCAGGCAAATGGGGCGGTAGCTAGATGGAAGTGTGCGGTCCTTTCCGGGTCGAGGGATGGGGATGATAATACCCTCTCGCCAGGAGGAAGGGAAAACCCGCTCATGCCAAATGCGGTTATAGATGTTTAATAGGAAACATAGCGCCTCAGATGGAAGATGTAGTAGCATCTGTCGGTGTACGTCATCGGGACCTGGAGAAGAATCCTTTGCTAACGCTAGAGAATGGGCGGGCTCGGCAGCGGTAAAAGGTTGGCTGTACGGCTCGGTGCAGTCACTATTAAAATTTAGTTGTACCCGTTCCGCCTTTTCCTTAATAGGCAGGAAGAGAGCGTCATAGTGGGCAGTTTGGCTAGTAGCAGCAAATGTGGTAGCTAGGGCTTCAGCTATGTCCTGCTCGGTGGTGCACATGGAACCGTTGATGGCAAGGCCGGGAATTACCGTCCGGCGATACTTGCCATACATCCGCCGAACAGCTGACCATACTTGTTGGTTAGAACTGCGCCGGGAAAGGGAAGAGACATAGGCTTCCCAAGATTTACGCTTTGCGTTGCGCAGTATGAAGCGTGCCCTAGCGCGAGAACGTTTGAAGGCGACGAAGTTCCCTTCTGTCGGGTGCCGCTGAAAAACGCGCAAAGCAGGTTTGCGTGC
This sequence comes from Mantis religiosa, assembly GCA_030765055.1. NCBI lineage: Eukaryota > Metazoa > Arthropoda > Insecta > Mantodea > Mantidae > Mantis > Mantis religiosa. The sequence goes on from JAUKNK010000052.1 coordinate 319,056, forward strand.
TTTGACAGCCAAACTGCATTCCTCAGACCACCACGGTACAGGGGTACGACGTGGTGTAGATGAACCTCGAGGAATGCTGGATTCTGCAGCGAGCAGGATCGAGCAAGTAAAATATTCGACCATTTCATCGATGGTGTCGAAACCATCATCGATAAGGTTTATCAGGGAATGGAATTTTCCCCAATTAACTTTGGAAATAATCCAGCGAGGATGTCGAGATGGTACACATTGGCGGCCAGAAAAATGAATGTTAATTGGGTAATGATCACTGCCAAAGAGGTCGGAGAGTACTGACCACTCAAGTAGTGGTATTAATGACGGACTGCAGAAAGAAAGGTCTAGTACGGAATGTGTACCATAAGCGGATGATAGGAATGTCGGGTCACCAGTATTTAGCAGAAGCAGGTCAGACTTATCGAAGACGTCTACGAGAAGGCATCCACGGGCGTCATCAGTGTCTGTTCCCCAGAGCGAGTGCTTGGCATTCAAATCTCCCAAAAGGAGTAGTGGTGAGGGGAGCTGAGCCAATAGAGCTAGAAGATCCCGCTCTCGAACTATACTGAGCGGCGGCAGGTACATGTTGCAGATGGTAAAACTGATGCTCTCCAGCTGTATCCGGACGGCCACAGCTTGCAATGGTGTGGTGAGAGGAACGTGGATGGCGGAAATGTAAGGCGCCACTAAGGTAGCAACGCCACCGCTTGCACGCATACCTGCAAGGGAATCGTTTCTAAATGCCGAAAAAGAGTGAAGGTGTAACGAGTGATTGGGATGTAAGTGAGTTTCTTGGAGGCAAATAAATGACGGTGACCTTTGAGAAACTAAATGTTGTAGGTCTTGAGCACGAGCTCGAAAACCATTGACATTCCACTGGATTATTTCCATGAAGAGTTTTTAACGGGCCGTTTTAACTTTTATCTTGACCTTGGCTGACTTGGGCCCTACGATTCGAAAATCGTTAGCCTCCTGTGACTCCGCAGATGTTCGGGAGTCAGAGCTCCTACGGATCGTAGAACGAGACCGGGATCTAACAGAAGGCGAGCGTCTTCGCGATCTATGTTGTGGCCGGGATCGGTTTTTCACATTGACTACTGGATTGTTGTTACTCGGTGATGGCTTGGTGGCTGGAGTCTGTACGGCTGAAACGGAGGCTGTGCTGGTGGATACACAAGCAGTCTGGGACGTGGGTTAAACGGCTAGAGAGTCAGTCTGCGTGGAGGCGTGGGCGACAGGGACGTGTTGAACAGCAACAGTGGTGTTGGGAGTACGGCGAGATGCTGATGCATATCCAGTAGTAGTAGAAGGCTTTAATTGCTCAAAGCGCCATCGTGCCTCTGGAAAAGTCAGGCGTTCCTTTACACGTAGCTCCTGAATGCTCTTTTCGTACATGAATCTAGGGCACTGTCGCGAACTGGAGGGGTGACTGCCGCCACAGTTCACGCAACAAGGTGTTCGACTGCAGTTTGGATCGTCGTGCTTCGGTAGGCCACATTGCTCACAAAGAGCAGGATTGGTATATGTGACCTTAGTATGTCCGAACCGCTGACATTGGAAACAGCGCATGGGGTTCGGGACATACTGGCGGACGCTAGCACGTTCATAGCCGCAATAGATGTACTCGGGTAGCTTAGTCCCGGCGAAAGTAAGAAAAACCGTACGCAGTGGGTACTCCTTGCCATCTTGTTTTCGAGTTGGCCGGTACGCCTGACAAACTAGTTGATCGGAGAGGCAACTTACTATTTCCTCATTCGCAAGACCATCCAAGCTGGAGGTGGTGACTACTCCTCTGCAGGTGTTAAGGGTTTTGTGTGGGGCTACCCGGATCGGGTACGAGCCCAACAAAGTCGCCTTTTGCAGTTTACGAGATTGGTCTGCATTTGAGCTCTCCAATAGTAAGGTGCCATCTCGGAGGTGCGTCGCATTCTTGACAGGCCCACTGATCTTATCTAATTCTCGCTTTATGTAGAACGGACTTATAGCTTTAAACGTTTTGCCATCACAAGCCAAGGTCGTTACCAGTAAAGGGTCGGTGAAAGAGGTTTTGCGCGGAGACATGATGATATTGACCCCCATCCGGAACCGTCGGCGTCAGCCTGCCATCCGGGGGTTAAAGAAAAAAGACACCGAATCTTCAAGGTCTGTGCCGTCATGGGGACCTCACCCATGACCGATCTCATTTGTACCTCAGAAAAGCTACCCTTCAATATCCACTGCTTGTCCGTATGGGTAAACGTTCACCACGCACACACCGGCTTTATGCCCCTACCACAGGAATAACCGCCTGTGGCTCCCCACTTTAGGCCGCGCTGCGCATAAAGGGCACACGCGGATTCAGGGGACTTGTGGTTGATTACACCGGGGTTCCGTCATCGGTAACACGTCCGGTCCGTGATACTAACCCAACGGCAACACGGCCGTCGGGGGATTAACACAGACGGGGCCCCCAAGGAGCTACGTGGGTGTACTTGACGGTGTGGACGGGCTCCTCACCTAAGGCTACACAAAGGGGCAGTGCGAATGGTCCCCTCAACCTTCACTTTTGAGACCTCCGGAGAGCACACATGTCGGAAGCCGCGCTGAAAACCGTGGGACAGAACCACGGAGATAGGAAAGATCCCTGCTGGTGAGACAGGAGTTATAAACCTAAGACCTTACGTGCTAATAATAAGAATAAAAAACTAGAAGAGGAAGAATTTGATGCTTACTGACAAGCAGTAGATCAACGTGGCACAGTTGATGGCGATGAAGGGGATGAATTGGGGGTGAGTGGCTAGGGACCCCGGGATCGCCAATCCCGTGCCTACCGTAGTAGGTCCCTGGGGAAAAATACCAGAGCCTCTTCTGCCGGTTTTCCGGGTTACTGATGGGCCTTCTCGGCAGCCGTAGCGGTCTTGGGGTTCACCAAGTCCCCACCGTACATCACCCCATCAGTCAGTCCCCTACTTCCTGTTGGCCACCCCTCGGGACGAGGACCGCAGAGGTTGGATTTTGAGGGGCAAGAAGGAAGGAAAGAAGGATGTATTTTTAGACGTGGTGCATGACCTTGCTCGGATGTGAGCGAGTGACGTCATGGGAATCAATGGTAGGTGTAAGATCTCTGCTTTTCCAGCAGATTGCTGATAAAGCTAGTGGTTTAGGTAGCAGATGTCTAACTTGACACCCCCGTTCCTTCCAAATAAACAAGTGGACTCGACCATAAACTACTGCGCAACATTACGCCATACGGCACGTCTACAGACGGTTTCAACGGCTCTGAAATTTAACAGTTTGTGAGTGTGCATTTTGATTGATACTCCAATTTTAAAATGTCTTCATCTCCCAATATTCGAATTCCTCCAAATGACGCAACTCTTGCCCAATTTTGCGAAATTTTGGGCAGTGATGTAAACTGTTAAATAAATCAATTTTTGAACATTATTTATTTAACACATACTGATTCTACAGTTAATTAGTTCAAAAATAGTTCAAAAATAACATAAGTGTTTTACCTACACTGTTTACAACCAAACAAATTAAAATTTGTGATACGCATTCTCGTTTAAGTGGTACAGAAATTAAATTTTAAGGCTGTGATCTGTAATCGTTCGTCGACAGAGGCGTTTTGAAGAGGTGTGCAAAATTAGAGCTATGATTTTAGCAAATAATTAATTCCTCGTTAATAATGCAAATTAGCTATTCAAATTTTTATATTTTAGTTTCAGAGAAAATGCCTATCACACATAATATAGGCGGTTGATAAGAGAAAACAAACTTGAGCATTTTAGTACCTTTTCCGCTGGTTTGATTTAGGAGAGAAATCTCTTGAAATAATAAACTTTTGTTCCATCCGTTCCTCTCATATTCCTCTCTGACTTTGAATAGCATCTCCGCAGCGTTTGGTTTTGGGATTCCTTCAGAAAATCCCTAAAATGTCCTCAAACGTACTTAGATACAGGAATAATATTAATAGTGGCAGTAATTTCTTGCTATAGAAACCATAGAATACATTCCTTTTATAGGTATAGGCATGCTGTCGAAGAGGGCAACACGTTCTTACACTTCAAACAACTTTCGGAATAAAGGACTCTCAGCATTCATATGGTGTTTTGTAAAATCAGGAAGAAGAATCTTTTGTCATACACAAACTTCGTACTAAGTAATCCAAAGGTATTTTTCCTACTTTGTACCCATATTTAACAAATTATGTGGTAGATTTTCATAATGCTTTCAAAGCTTACAAAACTATTCATAAATAGCAATCGTAGATTATAGAAACGCACCAAATTGGAAAGAAATATCAACTTTGGAATATCATTTTTTTAAAAAGTCATTGATCTATTATAAACAAAAGGTCAGGAAAAATTCATAATAAACATTACTTAGCCGCATTTAACTGTACAGTGTATAACATGCAAAACAATTATTTCCTGCCCGCCTCGGTAGCGTAGATAGTAGCATATCTACCTCACGTTCAACAGGTCCCGAATTCGATTCTCGGTCACGGTGAGTTACCTGGATAGGGTTTTATTCGGAGTTTTCCCTTATCATAAAAGACGAATGTCGGATAACTCTAAGCTCCATGGACCCTGGGCCCATTTGAGCATCATTTCACCCTTTCCACTGAAGTAAAAAAAAAATGGATGGTGGCGCAGAGTAGAGCAAACAGATACTCTCAGGGCATGCGTGGATATGTATGAGTGAGGATGGCTCTAATGGCACTGGAATGCAAGTTTCAAACTGGTTGAATGACTGCTTCTCTTTATCATCACATCAAACTCGAAGTTGCCGACAAAGGATTGCCAATATCACTGTTTAGAGTTACTGTATGTGGAATGCTTATTACTCGATAATGCTTAATTTGTTACGTATAAACCGGCAGGTATCTTTTCTCATCGCTTATCGTCTGCCTTCGCCCAAGACAGAAGCAGATGACCGTCTTAATCAGCCTCCAGCCTCGGACTGTCTGTCCTCACTTTGCCCAGCCGCGTTTGTGTGTCACTTTCAGCTCTGGAAGCCTTCTTTATTCACCAGAAAACTCCTTTGTGACTATTCTGTCCATTGTGATTATTGGTCTCGGTTATTCCATTAATTAGGGTCCGAAGAATACCTTTTCAAACGGAGTCAACTGTTACCCATTTATAATTCCTTCCTGCTAAGAAACCCTCTTTCTCCCGTGTCTTTTGTTACACTATTCAACTCAAATGCACGTGCTCGCGTTTCACAAAGATATAATGTTCCTTTGAAATCCATTTCGATTCTTTAAACAATATCACACTAACAAGTATGACGCATCCGAAATTTATAAAAGTTGACTATTATAAGGAAATGATTGAATATCTTGTGAAATCCCACATTTTAAATGCCAACTCTCCTCAAGAGGTGATAAAGGCAAATTGAGTCGAATAAACACGAACACTTTATTCGATTCGTATTAGATATGAGTTTTTGTCTTCTTTTCTTATTTTGTTATATCTCAGTTCATTTTAGATCTGAAGTACCTTACAGGTGCAATTTTGTCATGTTCCGTTATCAAACAAACACCACCTGTGTTTTTATTTGGGTTTATATTGCTACATTGTTATTTATTCCCGTAAACTCTACGCCAGTTTAAACACTACTGATTTGTTACAAGTGAAGCCAAAATTCTTTGTTTAGAATCCAATAGTGTTTAAATAGGTTAGTATACTACTGTGTTTACAAAATACGGGTTAACATATAATGATGTAATAATTAAAATATTTGAAGTGATAAAACCAAGCATTGAAAGTATTGTGACTTTGTGGGTTCGTAGAATTAAAAGTCCAACTGCACAAACTCAAAATGTTCTTTATTTCCACCGAATTACAGTTGGAACACTTGCCGAGTACATGGAATTACGTGGCGCACACAATTACAATCCACCAGATTTTGTATCACAGGTCCACTCCGCACTCACTATTACGTAACACTGCACTCTAGAGCTGACTAAAAACTCCCCTGATACACGTACGCAGTCTTCCAGTCCGTTCTCTAGCACTGCGCTCCTCACGGCTGCTCGCCTAGAACTCAACTGACTCGTCCACTGCAGCCCTTATATAAGATAATCGCTGTTTCTGGAAGCTTCGCGGCACGGAACGTCATTCCGATGGTTTCAGACGTCAGTGGGAGGGGAAAGAGACGGCTAGTGATGCTTTTCCAACCATCCCCTCAGTTAGCGCTACACAGATCAATGGGTAGGCGTGGGCTGAATGCTTCCTGTCTGGCCCCTACCTGACAGTCGGTCGTGCCTTCCGAAAATTGGGTGAGAGTATAGAACAAAAGTACTCCGTGAGATACAATTGTTAAGTATTGTAAAGTACAGAGTAAACGTTAGTGAGCAAAATAAAAGCAATGATTTCTATCTGCATACGTGCATACTTTCGTATCTACCTACCTACTTACTACAAAACTACCTCCAACCTTCCTACTGACCCAAATATCTATCAACCTAACTAACTACCTACTTACCTCCTACTTACCTTTCAACGTTACTATTTACCTACTTATGTTTTATTTACCTACATGCCTGCCTAGATACCTATATACTTACCTACCATCCCTGGCTACCAACCTAACACCTAGCTACCTATCTACCTATCTACCTATCCACCTACTTCCTACCTACTAGCTGTCAACCTACATAGCTCCCAATTACCTATCTACCTACTTCCTATGTACCTATCTACTATCCAGCAGTTGCTAAATTTGCGAAATACATTTATAAATCAGACTGAAAGTATTAAGTACAGTGAGCTACTCTCGTAATTTAGGTGTGTTATTAAAACTCTTTTTTAGACTTAACCTGTTACGTTTAAACTTTTTTAGCAATTTACTTTAGAAGTATAACTACATTTAATAATATAAAATTATATGCGTAGCAGTACTTAGAAGTGGCACTTTTTAGTCCTTATAAAATTTAGTTCAGCTTATCTCAATAGTTTGAAAAGCAGTTGTTCCAGAAGTTGCCATTCACAAAGTTGTTGAAAAGAAATAGTGAAATAACACTCGTAGGTATTTCCAAAGAACGAAATCATATAACATACAACATCTTGAATACACAGCAGCAGTTACCAATAATTTGTGTAAGCCAAATTACCCCTAAAAGGCACTTTTAGGTTACTTCTCTATTCCGAATTATGTAGTAGAAATGTTTTCCTTCTTTTGTGAAGTGGTGCAAAATTCATTGCGAAATAGCAGATGCAGGTACTATTATTAATAAAATATGTATAAGATAATAATATACGTATATCTCAAAATAATATGTCAACACAGAATGCTTTGAAGGTCCTTTTGGCAACTTTTAATATTTAGTCTCTACCCTTACCTTTAGTGCAATAAATGTAATATTCTTAAGAAACAAAGAAGTTGAGATTTGTTGACAGAAAACGCTAATATTTACAAGACTTAAACAGGTTTTTTCATCACAAAACTTAGACCTTTAACGTTTCCTTTCCAAATATCATCATATTAGCGGTATCCACAGCTCGTGGTGCTATATATTTTAGGAACGGGTGTCACGAGTATTAGGCAACCAGTATTTCAAAATCTCAATATGATGTCAGATGATACAGGATAATAACTTGAACGTTGATGCTGCTAGCTACTACTTTAAGGTCCAGGCGTTTAAATTTTGTTTTCTATAAGGGAATTCAGCATACTACTGTGCTGCTTGAGTCCTGTGTGCCAACAGTATAAAGCATGAAAAACTGGAGACACAATACTGTTCGAAATAGTGCTATAGTCTATTTTATAATTACACTAACATAACAACTAAAGCGATGGCGGTAGTAGAGCGGAGCCAGCTCCTATCATGTGGTGCAGAAATTCCAGTGGCTCTGGTTACATATGAATCTAGTCCATTTGGATGCACGGAGGTTAGCTGCGAAGTTTACTCAATTCCAATTAAGTTCGATTAGTCTATGTTATTTACAGAACATTAATTAAGCCGTTTTACTGTTTAGCCATGTCAGCATCATCAGCAAACCAGAGGAATCTTAGTACCGTATTCCTGACTTTAATTGCTTTGCTTTTCGCGTCCTTTTCTGATCATTTCTTGTCCTTTCAATTCCCCTGACACATCTTTGGTAACAAGCTCTATGGTCCCTGGGCTCATTTGGGCATCATTTCACCCATTACATTCATCGTCCGATATGACTTAAACGTTGAAGGATGTAAAAATACAAAAAACAAGCCCTCCTTTCTGCCTGCCTTGATTGCGTAGATGGTAGTGTATCTGCCTCACGTTCAAGAGGTCCCAAGTTGGAATCTCGGTTAGGGTGAGTTACCTGAATAAAAGTTTTTCGTGGTTTTCCCTTATCCTAGAAGATGAATGTTGGGTAGTTCTAGGCTCCATGGATCCCGGACTCATTTGAGCAACATTTCACCAATTTCATTCATCGTTCGAGATGACTTAACGTTGGAGGACTTGAATAAGAAGAAACCACCTTTGTTTCAGACGTGTGAATGCAGTTCAACAACTTCCCACATTAAACAATGCGTCGGGGAGTTAGACATTGCTAGAATGAGCGTTCGCTTTAGCAAGTAAAAATGAATATATTATTATATATTATGTATATTATATATAATTATATATATTATTCCACGCCACGTGGAGAATTATGAGAAGAAAGCAAGCTATATGCTTACCTTCTTAAAGCTGCAGAATTTAATGTTATAGAAATGGGATGACTTTGTTCCACATTAATGCCCTCTTCTGCAAATACGTGCTTTGAAAAGGAGTGCGTTTTTTTTTTAATTTTTTTTTTTAATTTTACGTCCTCCACCATTTAGTTATGTCGGACGATGAATGAAAATGGGTGAAATCATGCTCAATGCGTCCGGGGTCCATGGAGCTTAGAGTTACCCGATATTCCTCTTGAAGGATAAGGGAAAACCCCGTGAAAAAGCTTATCCAGGTAACTCACCCTGACCGAGATTCGAACTCGGGACCTCTTGAACGCGAGGCAGACATGCTACCATCTACGCTACCGAGGCGGGCGAAAAGGAGTATGAAATGACTAGTCAATATATTGTTAAATTTACCATATTGATTTCACATTTTCTCAACGACTACTAAAGATAATCCAAAGAAACTTTTATGGTATAATGGTGGATATGTTTACAGTTCACTAATATATATTCAATGCCATATCACGATTCTGAAGAAAACTGAAATTATTTTAGATAGCATACCGCTTTTCCTTAATATTTTTAAGTAGTTAACGTTGTACTAACTCTACCATAATAGATCTCCATAATTACAATAGTATCATGAATATGTAGTAAAAATGTAAAATATTAGATTATAGAGATTCATCAATTACCGGACCTTTCTTCAGTGGTTCTTTAATAAATGCAGTTAAAAGTGGTTTTATCAATAGTTAATGCTATGAAGAAATCTAAGCTAAAACTTTCCAACACTGTAATCTTCGTCACCTGGAATCTCATACCAATGCAATCTGTTCTTCTTCTCAGAGATCTTGCTGCTTCCGCCATAGCACTGGCTATAATCTCTGCTTTTTTTGTAATAGAGGTCTAAGACTGAATTACTATATTTTTAGTGTCAGCCTTCACATCAATGTGATTTTGAACCTTGGTTCTGGCTACATTACAATCATTGAAGGGGATTAATCGTAATGTACACCCTAAAGCTTAGGTTTTTTAGTTCTACGGACAGGTTGTTGTGGACTTGGAGCACACGTAATGAATGGCCTTTCCTTTTATAAAACTACAAAACTTCTCCGGTCGGTTCCTCATATCATGAAACATATTTATCTTTACCATGCACTTCCAAAGGGTAAGACACACATTGTAAATATCTAAGAATGTGCCCCCAAGTATGAAAATTATTGCCAATACATATTATTAAACGTAATCTTCCGACTTTGGTAATTCAGATATGTATAACACAATTATTGACTACATTCCAAGGAATATCTCTGGTTTCAAGAACATTTCCATGTCTATTGAAACTATTGTAGAGAGAGTGAAGCAAGCTTTCTAGCATTTTTACACCTGCATTGTCAGTTGCTATCCTCGCTCCGTATAGAATGGTTAACTAGGTTGCAAGGTGTGATGTGCTTAAATGGATGGGCAATTATTTTCCATTTGTGCTCATTTGGTTGAAATGTCAAAGTTTCGCACCCTAATGCACAATTTTCAAAGACCCTTAAGCTCTTTCTCCAAAGATCAGAGAAATTGGGATTGATAGTTTTCCCTGGGCAGGAAACAAGACTGGTTTGGGTTATGAGCGGAGGCGATTCCTCACTGAACCTACAGACGTAAAGTGCTCTGCGGATGCGCTCCAAACGTGAGCTGGAGGTCTTTCCTATCGACCCCAAGGTTCATTGCGCAGCCGCCGGCTGCACGAAGTTCGACACCTGCCCGCCACAGCAGAACAGATGACTGCAACGCCACCCATATTACGAGAACAGCGGTAGTAGTACGGGAAGTTCCCATGAGCCAGCACCACGCAGGTCCTCCGTCAACAGTTCCTTAAAAAAGAAATAAATATAAAAAACGCATTTAAAATGAAAGTGAAGTGAAAGGGAGTTACGAAGATGCGAAAAGTAAATTAACCAACCCAACATTTGCCTAGTGAGGAAACGAAACCGCGACGTTGGCCAACTACCGGGGATCGAGCCCGTGACCTCACGAATGCTGATCGCACACTTTGACGTAACGTCACCTCGCTCGGTTGATTTTCTCTCGTGAAATAACAAGTAAATGGTGAGCTGAAACATTTAATTTTCTACACTTGCACTTATATACCGAGGACACTAAAGGATGCATTCTTCAATGTACAAATATACATGTACACACATATACATGCATATATAATTGTAGAGCAGAAAAACAGTACTAAGTTAAGCATTTGTTAACAATGGTATCCGTGATGTTAAGAGTCTTTGACTGCGTAACCTGTTTTTTGGCGTATCAGGTGTTAATAAAGTTCGCTCGGGTACAGCTTTAGTAACAGTCACTAGAGGTATCTGATGTTCAATGCAGCATTTGTGTTGTGAAGCCTACTGGATGTTACATAATAGTTCTTTCAGTACAAACAGCACAGTGCAGTAATTCTTAGTTTCTCACTGTGCACCAGTACTCATTAATTGAGGCAGAACGTACAAACATACAGTGTGAGTTACATTTTATATGGATTTTCGAATGAAAATGTTTCATGAAGTATTGTTTCCCTTATGTTCTGCAGCACTGCTATTACTGTACTCTATCAGAAAACCCTTGATTCTATCTTCAAAAGGCTTAATTTTAGAATATCCTTTCAAATGTACTATTTTCGGTACGTTTTCTTATTACCACATATAATGCAATTTGTAGCTCATGATTATGCTATTCTGGATTCTGAACTATCAAGATATTGAACCACGTGTTGGAATAACGTAGCTTCGTATCTAAAACATTTGCGCTCTGCGCGTGTGTATATGCCTAATCATACAAGACAAGCAAATTTTATGAAACATTGCGTAGTATAAAACGCACTTCAGCTACGGCTTAGATTATAGAATACAGCACACCTTGACTACTTTCCTCTAAGATAGCGGAACTGAAGCACGAAAAAAAACTTGCAGTATATCGCTTTTCTTTACTTTGTTTCAAAAATTGTTACACAAACGTTAACGTGTATTATGTTTCTGCCAGATTTCGTTGTATGTATAACTTTTATAGCATCAAAGAACTTATATCCAATTTCTGTTACTATGTTTAGGTACATTAACGGTTACCACGAAAAAACTATTGCATACCAACCGTAATGAAACAGGCATAGGTTTCTACACCCTTAAAACCTTTACGAAGGCTTTGATGTTTATTAATATTCCAGAAGCTGAAGTTTTATTACCGGTTTTCAACACATCTATTATATCTAAACTGTACATGGGGATAAACGGAATTGAGGGCGATCGAAGGGGGAGACAGACAAAACATAGAGGGGACAATAGGAGTACAAGAGAACGAATGGAAATTGTGAGAAAAAGGGAAGGAGAGATGGTAATAAACTGAGGCAGGGAGAGAGACTGAGAAGCAATTCGGCATTTAACACAACAATGCCAGCAGAGCCAAGGACATTGGTAGTATAAAAACATCTAATATACCGTTTGTCCCATCCAAAAATTCACAAAACTTTCTTTTAATTAAGGTCCTCCTACATAAAGTCATATCAGACAGTGAATGAAATTACTGAAAGGATACTCAAATGAGCCCAGACTCCATACAGCTTAGAGCTACTCGACACTCATCCTTTGGGTAAGGGAAAACCCCGTAAAAACCTTAACCAGATAACTCACCCACCTCGACGAGATTCAAACTCGGGTCCTCTCGGACGTGAGGCAGACACACCAACACCTACGCTACTGAGATGGGCAAAATTAATGCGTGGAAGGGAAATAACGAACAAAAATCTTTGAACATGGTATGTGTGTATATAAATTGCATAAATAGAATTGCATTGCAGAAACGTTCGAAACTACCTCTATCAAACTTTAGCAGGCACCTAACAGATCTTAAGGAAGGTAGGGAGTACAGCTTAAGTGAGATTTGTGGTGGACAACACGGCGTTGGGGCGGGTTTCCTCCGGGACCTCCGGTTTCCCCCGCCATCTCATTCCACCGGTGCTCCATCTTCATCTCATGCATCATCAGTGTCACCGCCTGCGGTGCCATTTGTAGTAAAAGCGGGCGTTAAAGACTACACAGCTTAAATTAGTCAGAATTCGAAAAAATATGCTCTTGGTTGCAGCAATAATTTAAGCGTATTTTACAGAAATAAATATTTAAATATGCGCGCAAGTGTTGAAAAATGATTTAAGAGAAAAATGCAGAACACTGTCGATAGTAAATGGTACGAAAAATTTGATATCAAAGTTATAAGGATGTTTTAAACACAAAGTGCATTTTTCTAAAGCATAATATTCACAGCTCCAATACAACTGAATCGATTTAAAAATATTTTATGTAGATTCTAAATACATATACGAGGGTCGGCTGATAAGTCCCGGGCCTCAGAATAATAAATAAAACATTTAAATTACCTTTTTTTCTCACCATAATCTCCGGAAAGGCTAATATATTTTTCATATCGGTGTTCTTTGCTAATATATTTTTCATATCGGTGTTCATTGCTGTGAGATATTCGTCCTCCAAGGAATTTTTTGAGTTTCAGGAAAAGGTGGTTGTCACTAGGTGCTAGATCTGGCGAATAGGGTGGATGTTCAAGCAATTCGAACTTTAATTTGCACATTTTTCCCATTGCAATGACTGAACGATGTGCCGGAGCGTTATCATGAAGAAAAAATGTTTTTTGAGGTTTCTTCTTTTCACCTGATCACTCAAACATTGCAGAAAGCTTGCGTAGTAGTTACCAGAGATACTTTTACCCTTGTCCAAATAATTAATAAAAATAATTCCCTAAGCATCCCAGAAAACACTTACCATAAACTTGTTGCCTGGCACAATCCACTGTTTTGACTGTGATTTACTTTCTGTAGTGTAGTGATGTATCCAAGTTTCATCCATGGTAATAAGCCGTCTCAAATATTCACTGAATTTTATACGGTAGAGCTCCATATTCTTAATAGAAGCAGTTTTCCTTTGCAACTTTTGATCAGGTGTCAACAAACGCGGAACCCATCTTGCACAGACCTTGTGAAAGCCCAAAACATTACTCAAAATATTACCTATCTATTATTTTGATATTGTTACAGCCTTTGCTATCTCAAACAACTTTAATCTGCGGTCTTACGGTACTAAACGATGACTTTTTTTTCAATGATCTCTGGAGTTGTCACTTCCACAGGGCGTCCAGAGCGAGGTTCTTCACTAGTGCTCGTACGTCTTATTTTATAGTCTGCAATCCACCCTTTAGGCATTGTATATTAACGGGCAGAGTCTTTCAATGTGCTTTCCATTTCCTCCTTGATTTGGTTAGGTGTTAAGCCTTTCAAATGGAAGGCTCTTTTTTCCAAATCCTCCATTTTCGTGAAACCTCTACAGTTGTCTTGTTTAAAAAGGTGTTATTCAAAAACTAAACAAGCTGTTGACCTGTAACTATGGATACAACCTAGTCTAGAGTTCAACTATATAATGTTATTCGTCAAACTGGCCAAGTGGCGCCATCTCTGTGTGGGGCCCGGGACCTAACAGCCGACCCTCGTATTTTAGCGAACCGAACAGAACTGTGCTCAACTGTTTCAGTTTGAAGATAATTTGAGAATATTGTTTATGCAGATAGAAGTCTAGGCTGGTCATTGCCCTAAAAGATAAACAATAAAATTGAAATTTCTTTAAGAGTACTATCATTTCTCCCTCCCTAGGGGAACTCGGTCAGTGTTGGGTTTCTAAGTCTTCCCTCCACACCTTATCATGGGCCTAGCTCATATATCATGCAATAGTGTGACAATTTTGTATTCGCGTGAGAATTTGTGCTTATCCACTCCAAAAGAAACACTCGAGGTTTCCAGCCTGTATTAATTAATTTATTATCGCAATTATCAAACATAATTTTACATTCTGGCCCAATATTGGTATCTGGGTATTTAAATTTTATCAGGTGATGATGCATGACAGCTATATACCTTCAGTGATTGTCATGCTTATAGCTGTAGGTAATTCAAATAAGTTTTTAATTGCTATGTGCGTTGATGAAATGTTAAAGCTGACCTACGAAAAGTTAAGAATCCAGAAGCTTTGTTGCAAAAGCTCTAAAATACCTTAGGTCAAAAAAATGTGATGCCCTTAATTTATATGAACTCTGTACCCATCATAGCTGATACTTTTATAATTTCTACAAGTTATTCTGAACTCAAACTTATTATCTTTACTTCATGTTAAACGAGATAAATCATTACAGAATTTGTTTCATTAAGATTTCCTTGTGCGTACAAGGAGCATACAAAAACGGAATTCACACAAAAATCTGTAAAATCAATTCCATTTGTGGCCTTGGAATTTCATAGTATTTCCATGATATCGCTATAACCAGCTGAATAACAACACGACTTAAAAATTAGACAGCTGAAAATCATACAGATTTTAACGAACATCTTGGAAATAGGTGATTCCGCAAAGAAGTCTTTCGATTTTAAAACCAATACACAGTTTTATCTGGTGTTTTTGCCTCTCTTTTACATTTCACCTATTATAAAAATGTATAGAGAATTCCTCTCCAATGAAGAGTATGTCATAGGTTTTTGATTGATTTTTGAGGTAAATACGTCAAATATATGCCATTTTAATTACAATCTTTAGAGTTATTGTTCAGAATACCAAAAATTAACAAATGTTTTCCGCATAATTAGTAATTTGTGGCTATTGATAATGTTCTCGCATCTCTGCAAGATATTGCACTCAAATACAGTTTTGTATTTGTCCAGGTTTTGCCTAGAGTATGTTATTTACACACACACACACACACACACACACACACACACACACACACACACACACACACACACACACACACACACACACACACACATACACACATGGTTCTTCTGCTAAAATACACTTTTGTTGGTTATGGTAAGCTAAAAGCACGTATTTTGCATACAATTTTGATATCAATTTTTGGATGACGTAACTGCTACGTATTAGTGATCTGGCAGACAAAGTAATGAAACCTCCAATAATCCTTACAATGTCAAGTCTCAATAATTCAGGACATTATATACATTTCAGTTATATGTAGCAGTTATTACATTATATACATTTGTTCACCCTTTAGAAATTAGCATGTTGGAAAATGTGCATTATAAACCAAATCATGAGCATTTCCAACAATTTTAAAACAATACTTTCAAATTTATTAACCTTATGTCCTCTGAAATGCTGTTCCCCTCTAAAGCTACTGCAAGCCTGTGAGTTTTTGCACAAACTATATATATAAACATCAGATGAATCAGCAGCCCATATGCTTCTTTATTAATGCAAGTCTTCCGCGAAAGCATCTAATTTTGTAGGTGCATTAATGGCAGGGTTAGCAAACATTATCTCATTTTGGCAATTATAAAGCATGTGGCATACTGTACCACTCGGCATTTGAAAAACAAATGAATGGCAAGAGAGGTAATGACAGTCTCGTTTTCACCACCTCTGCTATACATTATTAGTTATTTCACAATCACGAAGAAAAGGTAGAAAAGTCTGTAAACATATTGTTGGTTAAGAAACAAGAAAATAAATTAGGACATTTTACAATAGCATTTATTGTACGAACGAAATACCTCCATTAGCACTAGTAAAGTACACTGTAATAGTGGTTGAAATCTCGTGCTCAGAGAAATTCTATTCTCCATCTCCCAATTAATAATAAAAATCTCCAAATAACAGAAAATATGAAATCATTACAATTTTACAAGCAAATAAAAAGAAATTGGGGACGAGAAGCATATGTAGAGTACTGCAATTGGCAAGAGAGAGAAGGGTTAGCATGGAGGAGAACAGGAAAAATATTTCTAAGAGGTATGGAGCGGTTCCCCTCCTTGTGGTTTGGATTTATATCACACGATGCAGTGACATATCTGAAGTTGGATTCGCCCCTTCGTGAGGTCTACGCCCCACACGCGGAAAAGTTTCGCGCTCCCTCGGTGTGGCGACTCATCTAGAACCAAACCTTACCTTGATGTAGAAGAGATGAACCTTTCGTCTAAAAGCCGTGAAGCTGATGTTTTCGAAGATTTCTATATATCCTCTCTCCGGCAGCTGCGGCGAGCGATGAGATGAGAAACTTCTCAGACGTGGTATCGATACAAAAGGGATTCCACTTTTGGGCAACTACGGAGTAAAATAATTAATACCTTTTTACTTTACTTGGAATTATATTTCTCGACATCATTTTCTTCTTTGCATGCGACTTTTTCCACTGATGTGTATAGCCCTTTACTATATATTAATTTTCTCCTTTTATTCATAAATGATGCAACGGTTTTTTCACTTAAATTATTTATCGTAGCGTCGCGTCTTCGATGTATATTTTAAAAGTTTACTAAACGTTCATAAGTGATGAACTCCCATAACTTCTAATAGTTTCAAGAAGTCTTTTACCGAAAACGGATCTACCCTCTTCGAGAGTTCAAACCAGAGGAAAAAATTAAGAATAAAATCATTGGTTCATTTTTCTGTTTTGGTTGAGAAGTTACCGTAATACTTAATTCTGATTGGTCCTACGTCACAATTTGGGATTTCAATAAACCTAAGCATTTGTTGCATCATCTATATTGCCTGCTTGTTTATTAACTTAAGTTGAATTGCAATGGGCCATGTTTACCTAATATGTCCATGTTTGCAATATCAGCTTCAGGGATAAGAGGTAGGGAAAAGGGAATTTGTGAATTGTGTGGAGGAAAAGAAAGCACAGAACACAATGTAACAGACTGCGAGGAGGCTGCAATGTGGAGAAAAAAGGTTTGGGAAGAAAAATGGGAGAAAGTAGAGAAGAGCATAGTAGCTATAAAATGTTAACGTGCTGGGAGAAAAAGAAGGTAAGAAGTATTGGTGAGTTCTTGCAGAAAGTAAAAAGGAAAATGGCCAGAAATGTAAAGAACATAAGAAAGGTAGATGAGGGGGAAGAATGGGACTATTTAAGTAACAAGGAGGCATTGAGGTTAAGAGCTACCTGGCAGAGCAGAACACCAGGGTGTCATGTAAGCCAAGGTAGCAACAAGGTAAAGACAAATAAATGTAGCCAAAAGTTGTAAATTGTAAAATTTTGTAATATGCACAGTAAAAATATATCATATCATATCTCCGAATTAGTTTCAGTTGCCAAAAAGCGGAATCGAAGAGTTTAACCCAAGTACTTATTTTAATCATAAAACTATTGCTATACGACACAGTAATCGGTGCTGTCGGATACTTTTTATTTAACCTAAAACCCCTCAGCTCTGCTGCATTGTTGTATTAAATACAGGAATACATGTCTGATTGTTTAATACTCCACCGTTTTCTCATTGTTTCGCACTCTTTCGCATTCTCCCCGTACATTTAGGCACACTCACTTTCCTCTGTTTTCTCTTTCAAACTTCTTCCACTCTTTCTCCCCCTCTTATATTTGTACAACTTAAATGTAAGGTTATGATTTAAAATCCTGCAGTACACATACTTTTTGCTTGCGTGGTAATAAAAGTTAAAAATATAAGCGAATGGGAAAACAAAACAAAACATGTGCCACTTCCTTATACCTAAAACGCGATTAGAACCATTGTTTCGTATCTGAATTGTTTGCACACACGAACAATAGAAGTGAGTTGTTTGAAATAAAAACTCTTGGTAGACAAATATTATACTTATATAACATCGAAAGGTTTAAATAATATGCGATATGGATTCAATTATTTATTATAGGGTAAAGGGAGGTATTTTCGTGACATAGGCAATTTCGTGATACTTTCTCGAAGGGATGTCACAGTGATAACAGTTGGTGTTAACGCGCCTGCCGCTAGCTCCTGAGCTCTAGGCACAAATATGTCATCTACCAACAGTGAAAGACGAGATAACATCAACTGGTTTCTCTGTGACATCTCTTCGAAAAATTATCACGAAATTGCCCATGTCACGAAAATACGTCCCTTTGCCTACCTCAATTGCATTCTTTGTTCTTTCTTTACAAACTATTAACACCATTTTCGTCTGAGTACTTTCTTTTCGTTTAATCCTCCTGCGTTGTTTCTCCTGTTGACTGATTTTTCTTTTCATTTGCTCTCTCTCTCCCTCTATCTCTCTGTCTCTCTCTCTCTCTCTCTCTCTCTCTCTCTCTCTCTCTCTCTCTCTCTCTCTCTCTCTCTCTCTCTCTCTCTCACACACTCATTGCAAAGTAGTACTGAATCCTTGTCCTTCACGCGATATAAGACCAGAAGTCAAACGTTTTAGGGAACAAAACTACAAAACCGTGCTAGGAGTCCCGGGTTCGATTCCCGGCGGTGGGGGTGGGGATTTTTCTCCGTCCAAGATAATTCCCCATCTTCCACAGAGTCTGGCAGTATGAATGAGAGTATGAATGTGTGCGTGATGTAATGAATAAAAACCAAAAGATAACGAGTTAACACCTTCGGTATGTTCCAAAGGAGAACGGCCGCCGATATGACCATAGTAGTTATGGTTATAGTAGTTATGATTTTAATATCACTATTAATATTATATTTTACTTTTTGTAGATTGAATATAGTTTCTTTTTATTTATTTATTTTTTTTAAGGTAGATTAATTCCTACTTTATTTTTAATTTTTGGAATTATTAAAACTTGAGATGATATCCTTTATCAAAAAATAAAAGTTATAAACTTAATGAATAAGCTTATGTCTTGACATCTGTTGCAGCTTTTAGAATTATAGTAGCAATATTAGGATTTATTAAATTTTCATGTGAATTTAACGAAGAATTAATATTTTTAATATTGTTAAAACAGAAATTACTAATAAAATTCTTATAAGTCAATCAGGAAAGGCTTTTCTAAATCGAATTAATAAATATGCTCCATCCAAATATATAACTTAAATTTGTCCAACAAAAAAAATCAATATTAATTAAATATATTAAAGAAATTAAAAATAATAAATGGAACAAGCAAAAAAAAAAAAAAAAAAGTACAAAAGCAGCCAGCTTAGAATCATAATTTGGACAAGGAAATTACAATCTTAGGCTCTTCATTTTTTAATCGGGAAGCTCGCATTTCACTACAAACCATTCAGTCATTCTTACGTAAAAAGGTGACATACATACACATACTCAAACACTTGCGCACGTACATATTGGCACATTCAGACACACAAACAAACATACACACTTACACACAAATTGTCATACACATTCACCTGCTCATACATATACCTATACCTACTTACACATACATCGCATACACTTGCCCGCTTTGGTAGAGTAGATGTTAGCGTGTCTGTCTCACGTTCAAGAGGTCCCGAGTTCGAATCTCGTTCAGGGTGAGTTATCTGGATAAGGTTTTCCGGTTTTTGTTGTTGTAAGTTACGTCCACCAACGTTAAGTCATATCGGACGATGAATGGAATGGGGGATATGATGCTCAAATGAGCCCAAGGTCCATAGAGCTTAGAGTTACCCGACAGTTTTCCGGGATTTTCCCTTATCCTTAAAGACGATTGTCGAGCAATTCTAAGCTTAATTGAACCTGGTTTATTTTAAACATCATTTCATCCATTACATTCATCATCCGATAAGACTTAACAGAATACGTAAATTTAAAGACAGAAAACAATGCACTCACAATTACATAGGATTTAGGGTTTCGGAGTATGTTGTTGGTCGGTGTTTGCACATCGGAGAGGACGGTCGTTATCCTGTAAGGAATATAAAGAGCAAATCCTGTGTATCTAAAATAATTAAGGATTGGATTCCAAAATTTGGAAAAATAAAATTAATTATCTCCGAAAACGCTAGCGTACACCGGAGCAAATTTTTTACTTCTGCGCTCCGAAGTCAGAATATTAAATTGTACAATTGTTCCGCCTATTTCCCACAAGGAAACTCTTGTGAAAGGGATTAAGGGATATAGGATTCTATTTTCGTGTATTATGCCACTCCCGTCACCAACGTTGGTTTAAATACTGTGAAATAATAGGAAACGTTATAAATCACAGTCCAAATACCACTACAAAATTCACCCCCTACGAGCTGATGACTGCTTTTTTTTTTTTTTTTTTTTTTTTTTTTTTTTTTTTTTTTTGGAATTTACGTCCTCCAACGTTAGGTCATATCGGACGATGAATGGAATGGGTGAAATGATGCTCAAATGAGCCCGGGGTCCATTGAGCTTAGAATTACCCGACATTCGACTTTCAGGATAAGGCAAATCCCCAGAAAAAAATTTTATCCAGGTAACTCACCCTGACCGAGATTCGAACTCGGGACCTCTTGAGCGAGAAGCAGACCTGCTACCACCACGCTGCCGAGGCGGGCTGATGACCACCTAAACCTTTAGTAATAAAATTCCCCACCACTGTTGAACTATCCGATATACAACTTTCGGAAGAGGAAAGGATGGTAATTGCCTACCAAAAATTGGTAGATAAAGCAAATAAAAGACGCCAGAAACTTAAGAGCGGAAAAGCTATTTGGGATCCCCAAATCGGTGAGGAGGTTCTGGTACAAACTATCAATCTTTCAGATTCAAATAGAAAAATTTATTGGAGAATGAATCTAATTTACAAAGGACGATATAAAATTGTGGAAAATTTCGGGGAACACACTTATGAAATTGCATCAGAAAATGGGAAAGTAATTGGGAGATAATAAAAATCTTTATTGAAACCATTCAAGAGACCAGACACACATGACACTACAAAATTTTAGAGATTAATAATAAAATTATGTATAATTAGAGTTAAAGACTGAATTTATGGATAACTGCAAGAAAATATATATACATTTGTGGGTGTTTATGATGTCAAATCAACTTATTTTTGTTTTAATGTTATATTAATGTTATCTATGTGTTGTATTCTTAAATGAAATCTTCTTTAGTCAAATGTTAATTTGTATTGACAAGTTATTTTGTTCACAAGTTTTTAAGAAAAAATGTTTGTAATTCAGGGGCAACATCCAGAATTATTAAAATATATATAAATAAGATTGTTTTATATGAAATTATGTTATAAATTCTTAATGATGGCATTCCCCTGGGATGCGATAGTGTTTTGTTATGTTGGAACGATCTTTGTGGACTAAGAAGATTACTACCTGAAACAAATGACTGTGTAATACGATTGTGTTTCTTCTGTCTAAGTGAGAATTAAAATTTCTTTTCCGATATATAGAAACCAGGCCGCTTTCAGCAAACAGGTTGAAGCTGATATTACATATATATGTATGAGACAAACATGAGAATTTGTAATTTATTGTAAGTTAATAACCAAGCAAGCCATGTAGATGACACAACGAATTCTTTGGTTATTGGAATTCCAAGTTATGATGTAGGATCAATCAAAATTGAATATTACAGTAACTTAGCAACAAAACAAAGTAAAGAGCCAATGATTTTATTCCTAATTTATTATTTCTGACTTGGACTCTTGAGAAGATTAGACGCTTCTCGATGAAAAGGCTTCTTGCTACTTTGAGAAGTGATTGGAGTTTACCATTTATAAACGTTTATCAAATGTTTTGAATATATAACGAAAATGCGACGCGACAATAATTAACTTCAATAAAAGCCGTTGCAACGTGCCATACACCTATAACACCATGGGACTTGTAACCAGTTACTTTGATAATCGAATAATCTCAAAAAGTCTATGCCCCCTCCGGATCACCTCACATAACCTCACCGGGGTTATCTAAAAGTAGAGTATTGGTGTGGGAATTTCTCTTGGTGTGGCCGTTTGGCAGGATGGTTAAGTGTAGTGTTTAACGCCTGCATTTACTACATACGGCACCGCAGCCGGTGACAATGATGGTACTTGAGATGAAGATAGAGCACCGGTGGAATGAGATGGCGGGGGAAACCGGAGGTCCCGGAGAAAACCCGCCCAGCGCAGTGTTGTCCACCACAATCTCACTTTGCGGTCGCCTGGAATCGAACCCGGGCCGCCTTGGTGAGAGCCAGGCGGTCTAACCAGTGAGCCACGGCGCGGCACAGGATGGTTAAGGATTAAGTGTCGGTGAGCAAGAGTACTCTCTCAGAGTCCAGCAGATATTACCTGCTTCAATTTCATGTGGATAGTTTATTTCCAAAGGTCTTACTTGTCTGGTTGCTCGGCTTTTCTCACTTGCTCTCACTCTCGTTTCGTCGCCTTCTCTCTTTGAGAATATTTAATCCCACCACGTTTGAAAGCTAACTCCACTATTACCTCGCCATCAGATATTAAACTAACACGTCTTCTCCCTTTCGTTGTAAACAACCAAGTGACGCTTCTCACCTCGCCCTACTCTCGGCTTCCTCCTAGATTTGTTTGTCTATCTCTACCCTTTTTCAATTTGTTCTCTGCTTCACGTCTATCACGTGGATTACACTACATTTTACTGGGGGAATTTATTTCTACGATTTTACCTTATTGGTTATCTCCATTCACGGTAAAATGTGCAGCAGCCACGGTCGCACCCTCTAAAGTTGTAAGACCCTTTGGCGTCATAGCAGTACACCATCCTGCCTCTACATATTTTCCTTAAACCTCGCTATTGTCTGAGGCTGCTTGCTGGCGAAGGAATTTTAGTTCTCTAATATCCTATTGTTTACGTATCCGGCCTCGTCTGCCCGTTCTAGCTTAAGGCAACTTTTTCCTTATATGTATTTCATTTGCACGTTATTCCTATTAAAATGTTTCTTTTTGAATTTATTTCATTTCATTTGCTTATAATAATTTGTATGGTTTTATCATCCCTTTCTTACATTCTTCTATCGGAAAACCGTGGTTTCCGCTTCAGTATACAAGAATTGGTCACGGACAATTGATGTTCTCAAAGAATTCATTCGAACCGAAATAAATAACATTGGCAAGGATACTCTCCATAAAGCTTCAGCGAATATGGTGAGACGAGTGGAAACATGTACAGATGGTGGTGGAGCACACTTCCAACATTTTCTCTGAGATTTAAATAGTGTAATGTAATCAGCCAATTGTGTATTATATTCTTCCAAAGTTGCACGTGTGACCTATTATTGGTTGAAAGGTTATACGGCCTATTGAAATAATTCATATATATACTTTTTTTTTGGAGAAGCTATTAGCCAATTTAGGAGTTAAGGAAATAGCATTTTAGTTGTAATTTAGTGTAAATAATGTTGCATATATGGTTGTAAGGGAGATAAACAGGGAATATTACTTACATCCCTATATAGCAACTGGGGACGTAGCTACGGGTCTATTATATGTTTCAAACGGGAAGGGTTCTCGCATGTAGCGAATCAGATGCGTTAGAGCCTTCACCGTTGCCACCTCGTTACCCCCACTCTTTTTATACTTCCCTCTCTCTCTCGCACACTTGCGAGTGTTCTTAGCGCTATTGCAAACTAAATTTTCCAAAGTTTTATAATAATGCAGTTGTTGAAATCAAAATTGAAACATGAATATTCGTATATTATGCTTAAAGTTAATTATAGTTTATGAAATACTTATTTTTCTAATCAAACGAAAATGCCAGCGCTGCATCCGTATAGCTGTGAATGTTACTTTCGTTAAGATATAATTCGTCATTGTCATTGTCTTCAACGTCTGAGTACTGTAAATTTATGATGATAGGTTACGAAATCTGGTTACGTGCTATTTTTTTTCCAAAAGTCGTCTTCTTGTAGTTCATCTGATGTCTCACGCAGCTTTCCCAGTCTTGTTGTGTTCCTTGTCAATTTCTTCGTGAGTAAATCGTTCAACGTCAGTCAGTTTAAAAATATTATTTCTATTCGCAACATAATTTGAGCCCACATTAGCTCAATTGGATTGTTCTAGCAGTAGTAAGGTGGGGGGGGGGTTGGATCGCGTCTCATTGATCCAGCTGATACACTTTTTCATTGAAGTGTAACTAAATAATACTGCTTTGAACTCCAGAGTAAACAGAGATTACGAACCATTCATACACAGAGATACGTGATTAGACAAGTTCTGCCAGACTAGCAAGAAGTGTATCGTTTCCTCTCATTGAATTTAGCAAACACCTTGGCTTATTGATCTTTCACCACGTCATGTCAAATGTTTACGTTGCAGCTCAGAGTAATCTCAAATACACGTACACGCATACATGCAAACCAATAATGATATTCATTACAGGGCTTAGGTCGCAATGCGTTGTTATAATGTAATGGTATCTACGTTACTTATTTGTATTAGGAAAACTATTTGAGATAAAATATGGGGTTTTTATTGTTATGTTAAATACATTACTCTCTCCTTCCTCATGGATCACAGTTTTTTCAAAATCTGAACTTTTGCTTTAGCGCGAATAGTATTTATTAGAGATTGATTAGTTTGGCGCTCCTCATACACCACATAGCGGGAATGCAATACAACACCGCAGTACCCCGATTGGTTGCTGACTTAGTAGCGCTCAAGGACAAACACTTTCCCACTTGAAACACATAATAGGAAGTAAAGGATGGTAGAGGTACATGGAAAAGTGGGTAGAAGAGACACCTAATGTCTAATCCAAATCAGTAAATATATTCTGAGAGTTATAAGAGAAATACAGGGCACTCCCTGGATCTTGAAGTGATCAGGGGTGCATTGGAAATATTGAATACATAGAGAGGTGGTGTAACTATACCTTGAGTGATGTGGTGACTATACAGCTGAGTCTATAGCTCGCTGGCAAGCGATGTTTGGACCTGGTTTACGTGTAGCGGGGCATCGATTCGACGTTGAAGACTGCTGATTGTCAATTTCACCTCGTTCTACTGCAATAAAGAGTGTTCTAAATGTCTAAAAACCAGACTTTTGATTCTACGTAACCTAGGCAGTCACAGTATTATGTGACAGCACTGTGTATTTTATATGAAACTAGTGACCTCATCGTAACAGGAAGGCGAACATAAACACGGCAAAAGTGATTACATTACACATTCCTATACCTTTCCTTCTTGGGGTGGGCAGACACAAGAATATTTTAGTAATTCATGTAGTGTTTTATAGCTCCATGCCTGTCAGAATAAATTGAGAAAGGATTATCAAAATCGGTTCAGTAGTTCCTTTTAGATCATGCTGCAAATACAAACAAACTTTATATCTCTATATCATTGGTTTTGATAGGGGAAGCCTTGTGATATGATGAATTCAGCGAGATAGCTTCAAGACTGTATGCTACAGAACCCTTTCTCCCTTGCCATCTTCTTACGTAACCTCGTGTAGCTCATTAAATATCCTTAAATACTTCTGTTTGTTTGCTCTTACTTTTCTGGCAAACTCTTGGTCTGTATTTCTTCACTGTCTCTCGGAGATTCCGCTCATTTGCACAATGTAACCACATTTAATATTCCGTTCGGATTCCAGATCTTTATACAAACCTCTTTCTTATTCTTAAATGCATTACCCATTCGGGTTTCTCTTATCACAGAGCTCTTCCAATTCTATCCTCTTTCATTTTAATGGAAGAGTGCCTTGAGTTGCCAATCTTCCAGGTCTGTCAGCACGTCTTACTTCAGATCAACAGTAAAGACTCTCACCTGTCACCTCCATGAGCTTTTCTCCACCCACTATCGTTGATCTTACGGCTTCTGCAAATAATTCTTTACGAAAGCTTATTACTAGGGATTAGGATTAACCTTCTTGATCTTACAATTGTTTGTTTATATTGTGAATGTGTCTGTTCGTAGAATTAAAAGTCTTGCTTGCGGAATTTTAAATGGCTCTTTATTGCAGTAAAGATACGCCTTGTACACCCCTTGCAGCAGTGAAATGATGTAAAATACACAAACGCAATTCTCAAGATCATCTCTTTCGCTCCACTACAGGTCAACGAACAATAGAATTCATTGCGGTACACTTCAAATGTCCACAAAGATGTACAATCAATTAAAAACTGCAACTCACTAACAAGTGACTGTTCTCACACTTTGCCGGCTTTTATACTGTGACTTGGTGACTATGGAATTAAAAGTCAAATTTTCAGAAATTCTAAATGTTCTTTATTTCCGTAGAAGTACACTACGTTCAATTCTTACAGTAGGTGGCAGAATACGTCACATACACAATTACAATCTACCAGGGTCGTTGACCATAAACAAAAGCGCTCAATTTCATCACAGACCAACTTTAATTACAACTCTCGTTTACAATTACTCCGCTGCATGATAATTCTAGACTGTTCTAAACCAAACAACCCGAATGTTCGCAATCAATCAGGATGTCACTAGAACTTAGCTCTACTAGTAGTCCTATGAATCTGGCAAATTGACCTGTTAGATATAGAGGAGCCTGCTGTTGGCTAAAAAGTAAAAACTTGGAAAAGGTACACAGTATAATAGTTAGACGTCTAATAACTAGAAGAGAAATAAGATATGTACTAATAAAACTTTGGCAAGAAGAATGGGATAGTTCAGACAAGGGACGTCGGGTCTATGAAATATTTCCAAATATTAGAGAAAGGCTTGGCCCAAATAAAACCAAACAGAGGAGTTGTACATTACATTACTGTACATGGTACTTATGGTGTTTATTTAAAGAAAATGAAAATGTGAGAATGGTAATTGTGAAATCTGTGAAGTGAGAGACACACCAGAGCATGCAATTCTTGAAATGAAATGTGTAGTGTTTAACGTCCGCTTTTACTACATACGACATCGCAGGCGGAGACACTGATGATACATGAGATGAAGATGGAGCACCGGTGGAATGAGATGGCGGTGCAGTCTAGATCGGCGTCTAGTGGGGTCATAATCTTCCAATGATCAAACAAGGGCGCTTCTGTGTGATGGTAAACTTGCGTATAATTTTGAAGCCCGGCGCCTAATTTCATCCTACACTTGTGGAAGACCCGATGCTTCGTGGAACAACCTGGTAGGGAAATAACGTCCCACAGAATAGATAGACCGTAGTCCTCTATTCTGTGCATGTTGAAGCCATGCTATCCAGCTGTCTGCTGCCATGCGCCAGATCTCGCAGGCATATAACATCCAACAGCCGCTTCTAAATCTTTGCTGCTATTTATACCTCCAGTCATTGTTTCTAGAATGTCGTAGACCTTCCGAGAACTTTTGTGGCAGCAAGAGAAAGACAGAAGATTCCGGAGCATTTCTCTGTCTCTTTCTTTCCCTTGGCAAGCGTCCAGCTCTCCTACCCACGCCACAGGTCTGGCTGGCAGCAGCACTACAATGCCATAGGTGACAACCTATCAGTGCAGTTACGAAACGAGCATTAAATAGTTTTGTTTTAATTCACGTATTCCAACGTTGTCTTATCGGACGATGAATGAAGTGGGTGAAATGATGCTCAAATGAGCCAAGGATACATAGAGCTTAAAGTTACCAGAAATTCCTCTTTCAGGATAAGGGAAACCCAAATCGCATAACTCACCCAACTGAGATTCGAGCTAGATACCTCTTGAAACTGAGACACATACGCTACCATCTACACACAGGCCACGCCATGGCTCTGTGGTTAGACCGCTTGGCTCTCACAAAGGCTCTCTCCCAGGCGACCGCAAAGTGAGACTTGTGGTGGACAACACGGCACTGGGTGTGTTTTCTCCGGGATCTCCGGTTTCCCCCGCCATCTCATTGCACCGGTGCTCCATCTTCATCTCATGTATCATCAGTGTCACCGCCTGCGGTGCCGTATGTAGTAAAAGCGGGCGTTAAACACTACACATTTCATTTTACCATCTACACTACACCATTAGATCTGGCAGCATGAGTCACTCTTGTGCACTCTAATACACTCATTTAATAGTAAATATCCACTAACAGAGCATACAAACAGTTCAAGCCCCTCTCTCTCTCTTCATGCTCCGCTTTCGTTCTTGTGGTGGACAGACAGTACAAAGCAATTGTACTTGAATACGAACACATTATAGTTATAAAACATTATGTATGGAAATAATTTTTAGAACATCACAGAGTAGCAAATACTTGTCATTATGACACAGAACAAAAATATTTTGTGCTCTCCACGAGGTATAAAAGAAAAGGATGCTTACATTTTATGGCAAGAATTTTACAGATGAAACAAACACCTCAGCCAAGATATACAGAGTTCAGCCATTGATCCTCTGAAAGATTTTTCTTTAATTGCCACTTATCAGATACTCTCTATGTGTATTTATGGGAATGCAGCACCGAAATTGGCTAAAAATATGGGGAAAAATATTTTTTGTTTTTGAGCTAATAAAATATAGCATCCTAATCCAACTAAATTTGAGTTTCGGAAATTTAAATACCCTAACCTGGCAATTTAAATGCCCATGCGCACGTGCATGCCGGCCCTTGGATTCACAGAATTCTGTCATTTGAGTTTAATTGGATGCACTAAATACATTTGAAATTAGCCGGCAAGGTTTTGGTGGAATTTCGTGTGTTGGTATGATGGGTATTTCTTACAGTATGTGGTACCATGGAAACAAAGCACTCGCTGAAAACAATGAAAGCAAATAGTAATGCTTATATTTTGTTTTTGTGTGAGTTTCTGACTTGGTCGTGATTTTATGTTTCTCGTTAAACTACATACTGTTTATATATAACTGATGAGGTTTAGTCTGCCATTTAACATTTATATGGGTATTTTATACATCAAAAAGTGTATATAACTGTTATATAGGTTATAGGTAAAACAGTCCCTGACACAACTGACCTTTTCTTGACTCTGTACATAGTCAGTATCATGAATAGACTAAACGATACATGGGAATAAACACATAAACATAACTCAACATTGGGAACATAACTTGAGGTCTGATTTGGTAAGAAAACTAATGCCTGTGTACCAAAGGTTGGCATCAGATGGAATCCAAAGAAGTGCATTGGGTAAGACACAAAATGCAAATGAGTTTACATAACATGATATGGCATAATTGCCCAAAAGAAGTATTTGTTTCAAAGAAGATACTTCAGGTTGCTGTGATATCAACCATCAGAGAATTCTATTTTGGTTGTTCGACCTCACTCAAGCTGCAGTCAGACATAATGAACACAGATTTCACCAGCATCTCTAAAAATTAGCCAAGCGAAGGGCCAATTACGCTTACTTCATTCAGCAATTTCTGCGAAGGAAACAAAAATTTAAGAAAACTGCAGCAGAAGAAATAAAGAAGTGGCAAGAGGGTCCAACTTATCTATCTGGAGGGTTTTAGTCTGCTTCAAGGCATGCAGCTGATAAGGAAAATGTTTTGGATTTTAAAATTTGATTTCTTCAGTTATAGTTTTTTCAACATTTTTTGTCATTCAAAATGTTCCACACGATGCAGTTTTGATTCGGTTCCCCTATAATTTTCAACACATATTCTTAGAAAGCAAACAAAGGTTTCTATCATATGAATTTTTAATATTCATTATATTTTTAAAGTTGTTGAAATAAAAAGTCAAAGGTTTAATCATCTTTTGGCATTTTTTGTTTGCTCCATACCTAATTTCTTCCGCTGGAACTAAAGGAAGTATAAGAAATTCATATGATAGATCTTTTTTCACAACCATATGAATATTTTTTGAAATAGAAAAATTAAAATTTTGAATATTTTCGTCACTTGGAGCGTTTTGAATTGTGCCCAAATTTTTAATTTCACAAATTAATTACTCAAAGTATATTGAAGATATAAAAACCAAATATTGAATACTGTGTCCAACATGCAGCAGAACCAAGTGGTAAAAATTTCAGCAAGATTGGTTAACAATTGCTGTATTAGTGGTTTTCGGTGTTGCATCCCCTTAATTAAACACTGTTAAAAGCTTTGAAAGACTGTTATTATATTTCTAAAAATATATTCATTAAATTTACTGAATGTCACAACTTCTTGCAAAAGAAATGTTTTGTTGATTCCTTGTATAGTATGTTTTAATCAGGTCCACTGGCAGGTTGTTCTTAATAATTGCACAAAACAGAGAAGTTTGCTAATATTATAAATCAATGAACATATTTCACATTGTCAGCGATGGCATTGTTGTTCTGCCGCGATCCGGACTCCTGGGCAGGAGGGAAAGAGACAGACAGAGGCTCCAGAGCGCTCGGTCTTTTGTTGTTGCCGCGAAATTTCTCGGAAGGTCTCTGGCATCCTGGAAATGATGGCTGGGGGTTATAAATACCCGCAAATCTTTAGAAGTGGCAGTTGCGTAGTGCTTATTGTGACAGTCGACGTTTGAAGTGTACCACAGTGATTTCTTTCATCTGTTTTCGTGCGGCCGAGCACCGAGTTGACCTTGAAGACAGCTGATTGTGAATTTCACGTCTTTCTACTGCAGAAAAGTTGTTCTAAATTCCTGCAAGTCGGATTTCCGAATCTACGTAACCCACGCAGTCACAAATGAAAACTAAGAAGGTTACTTTTCTTGATGATTGCAGTCTATGTGTAGTTTTCCGAGAGGTTAAATTTGGTCTCCTGAAAGACTGGAACATTGTTCTATTGTATATCTCATGGCTACAGCCTGGGATCTCAACTTTTGACGCACTCGCATGCACTGCATGCCAGCATCATGCATTACGGGACTAACCGGGGTGCTAATGCGGGACCCGACTGTTTATGTTTATGCCAGAGGTTCTACTCCCATTAGTCCTGAACCCGTAGAACCAAGCACCCGGGCCTCCTTCTACCTGGGAGCCGAAACTCAGGGGCTCTTCCCACAGGGCAATATCTGGAGTCTAAAAAGCACCCCCCCCCATCGAATCGAAAATCAAGACGGCTATAAGTGGTTACGCCACTTACGTGCGTCAACCCCGAAGGGAAGACTACCGAAAACCTCGGTGGGGTCACCTGGTGATCTAGCACACGTTCTACCAACTATGCAGGCTAGTACCCGGGGCTTATTAGGCAACCCTCTACCCCCTCCGGGCGGCCGTAGCCTGGCCGAAGGTACCCAATTTCCCGTAGGTGTCGGAAACACACTGCCACTTCGAGTCCAACCCAATCCGAACAGCGCCCAATCAGGAAGGGGCTCGAATAATCGGCCCGATGTTCCTCTAGTAACGTCAGAGGTACCACGAGTGGTAAGGGTCCGCGACTAACCCATGCACTAACATATTAAGTGTCCCAGTATGTTCGGACACTTAAGTGCATAAGGGAGGCAATGTAGCGCACGACTCTGTATGCCGGACGATCACCACTGGGGACGGCGGGTGTGGGGCCGCCTTTAAAATTAAAAACAAAACAACAAAAGCATAGTATATACTGAGGATTTATGCATTTGTTTATAATGGATATGGGACCAAAATAAAAGTATAAATTTTAAACTTTGAACTGCTGTAATTATCTGAAGGTTAATCAAAAGTTCTAACTAGGGATTGTACAACAACCAAATATGCTTATAGATAAGGCTTGGAAGACAGTCGGAAGAGTTTTTGGAATTGGGACGTCCTGTATATGTTAACAATCTTTTGTGAGTATCCGAAAATGTTTATTAATTATTTGCAATAGCAGCACTGTGTGAACTTAAAGTTACAAGAGGTAATAGGGGGATTCTGTACAAAAACCACCATTAGACCATTAAACAACAAGTACATAAAGAAGGTGGGAGTGAAATGTAATTAATTCCTGACTGGAGGTTGGAAAAGCTACGGTACGGTCTGAAGTTGTACAAAACCCCTTCAGAACAAGGGTCTGTTAATTACATCAATTATCAATCACATGAGAAGCCACTTCGTGTGATTTACCCCTTCAGTGCGCCATCCCTTAAGATAAGAGCAGTAGAAAGCTTCCTATTTGCCTTGTGGCCTAATTAACTAATCATTTAAAGGACTAAACGACGAAAATTACCAAAGGACATTTATACGTGTTCTGTATCTAACTTGATGTATGTGCCATTACGTCAGACAAGTTATTTCCATGTTAAGTGTATTACATTGCCCTGAAATTTTTTTAAAGAGGTAGACGTTTATGTTGTGAATGTCATTTCTCCCTAATTTTGGGGCACTGATTCCAAATATGTCATCCATTTTCTTGTACCATCTCCAGATTTTTCAAAAAGGTGCAAACAAAAATTTTATATTCACCTATTAGCACTATACACGGTGTGCGTTTTTACTCGTTATTTCCCGCCCTCCAATTGAGCAAGAATGACGTCATAGTTTACTAGTGAGTCTATCTTGAAATCGTAGGGCCCTCTACGGATAAGCGCTAATTTGTTCGGAACAGTAAGCAAATTACAGCGCTCTTAGTGTGGTTGCTCTGGTAACTAGTACAACCAGCTTCCTCTGGATATGAGCAGACCACCACGACTTCATGGTTGAATGTTACTATCTAAAGAATTTAAAATTGGTTTGACCCACAAATATAATTTAACCCGCTGCATAGAGGAGTTTATGCAACGCTATCCAGCATTCAGACAAGTCCCTCGGAGCGTAATGTCGTGAAGTGTCCAGGTACAGTCAAATTGACATACTTTTTGCTTACCTTCCTCTCGGGCAGCAAGCCAGGTGAAAAGACGATTAGTAATCGACGTTTCGGGAGTGTGCATCTCTCCCGTCATCAGGATATTTATAAAATGTTATAACCACAAATGAAGCATGTGGCGATTATTTCTCCAGCTTAATCAGCCACACGCTTGGGCGAAATATGTAGCGGTATTTCTTCGCTACGAGTACAATCCTTTCCCATGTCGTAAGTTTGTAGGCTCAGTTTCTTCAGGTCACTAATTGTATCGACTGAATTGAATTTCATTAACTAAGAGTGATGAGATCTTTTTATTTCAGGTGTGGATTTTTGGTGGCAGAAATAAAATTTTATACTCAATATTATTGATTTTTCGTAACTATCGTTACTCCTCTATTAATTTTGTGATTGGCCGAATTACTGCTGCGTCATCACAAAACTTAATACAATTATTACTACGGCCAATCACAAAATTACAAAATATATTTTTATATTGTCATTACATGGCCTACTAAGTCATATCAGAACACAATATTCATATAAAAATTCTAACTGAAACATATCGTTACACGCATTGCATATAACACAACTATAAACAAAGACATACCACTATCAAAATTTGCATTACTGAACAAAAGACTGTTTTCAGTAAATTAAATGCCAGGTCAGGAGATGGCTTGAGTATAGAAAATTGTGTCAAAGGAACGTAACTACTTAACTTGATTATCAAGGATTTCCAGTAGGAGCCGTACTGAAATCCAGGATCACGATTAAGTGTGCTTCTTTCAGAGGAAATCGCCAAAGCTTCCTTAATTCTCCGCTCCCAGTAACCTTTGCCTATTGCCAAGATGGTCGTCTCCCGAAAATTGGATCTATGATCGTTATCAAAACAATGCTCTGCCAGTCCAGAATTCACAGGTTGCATTAAACGAATGCTCCGTTCATGTTTGATTATTCTGTAGCTCTGGTCCTTCCGGTTTGTGCTATATACGGTGTCCCATACAGCTTGATAATCAAGTTAAGTAGTTACGTTACTTGACACAATTTTCTATACTCACGCCATCTCTTTACATGGCATTTAATTTACTGAAAACAGTCTTTTGTTCGGTAATGCGAATTTTGATAGTGTTTTGTCTTTGTTTATATATGTGTTATAGCCAGTGTTTCATCTGTCGTTATAACACACACACACGCGCACACAACAGTTATCGTATGTATACACCAGGCGAAATTACGCACCTTTATATTACGCAGGCAGATCCACCTATCAAATAGAATATTTACCTGTCGGCAGAGGGATACCTCAAAGCTGCTGTCAGCATATCTAATACCACCGCAAGTCTCTAGGGGAACCGTATATACACTCGCTCCATCAGCGATGCTATTGATGACATCAAATTTTGCGCAGTAAAATTACAGATAAAATTGAACACCGTGTATACGTACACACTTCTACAAGATCACTCTTATGCTCAAGAACATGGCGTGTATATAGAAGTATGTAATTGTTTATTTTAAACACAATATATGCACATTTTACAAGTATTATCAACTTTATATAGAAAAAACAGCAACCTAAATAGGAAGACATTTTCTTCCTTTTGAACGTCTTCCATGCATATCAAGATTACGTTCCCTTTTCAGAGATCAACAAAAGACTGCCATCATGTTAACACTCCATCCACCATGGTACCTTCTTTCTATGTCTTTCAACTCCTGGTGGAAACGTTCACCGTGTTCTTCACTGTAAAACCCAAGATAGAAATCTGGAAAATACTCATTGTCATTTTAGTTAATTGATGGCAATTAATCATTTCCTCAAACTAGCCGTACATAGGTTAATGTTTGTGAACGATAGACTCAACAAGAAATATTCAATGCCATGACCGGGATTTGAACCACGGATCCCTTGTTTCCGTACAGTCGCTCCTACCCATTTAGCTACCATGGCCAAATATCCGTCATTACACTAAATTCTCCATTTGACTCGTACATTTCCTCGGTAAATCACTAGCGCCTCTTGCTCCGAGATACACCGTTTGTGGTGACTTACTATCGTAAGTACTTAACTCCCAGGCTTCATCATTTAGCTCTTATTATTTTAGTTAATTGATGGAAATTAATCATTCCTTTATACTAGCTGTACATAGACCAATATTTTTGATAGAGTCAACATGGAAAATTCAATACCATGGCCGGAATTTGAACCACGGATCTCCTAGTTTCCGTCCAGTAGCTCTTACCCATGGAGCTAACATGGCCAACTATGGCAGAGAATGTTAAAAGTTGACACTGTCTATCAAACAGTTGGCAAGTTGGCCATAATATGTGTATGTCATGGCTATATATATCTTATGTATATTCTTAAGTGCCTATTTAAGTTTCAGATACTTATAGGGAATAAAATATTCATCGTGAATTTTCTTGGATTATCCTCTAAAGTCCTTTTCGGATTACCTCAATATAACTGCTAAATCGTAAGATATTAGAGAAAACGTTACTATACAAAAAGTGTGTATCTTGAAGACCGAATATACCAGCCGCGGGAGTCAGGATGCTGGCTACGTCCCATTCTCCTACACCCTGCATCCTGCCCATGATGCCCGTAGTGGCCGGAGACAGTTAACAGTCCTAATTTAAAACAGAAGGATATGACAGTGGAAGAGGCAACAAAGAAAAAACCATTAGTTATTATTTATGATGTACTAAGCAGTGAGAAAGAAGAAGATATAAAATACAATATGTATAAACAAAATTACCAAGATGATATGACCTGCGAAGACTTTGAGGCCAAAATAAAGGTTAGATTTAAGACAGGGCCTAGAGAAGCGAGGACAGTTCACCATGTAGTAGAAGTCGATCCTAAAGTAAGAATACAATTGATACGAGAAGAGAGGTTATACCTGGGATTTCAGGCTCTACACGTTAAAAACTACGTTGTTGTGGCAAAATGTATGAAATGCCAACGTTATGGTCATGTGGCCAAACATTGTAAAAGGGGGAAGGAAGTTTGTGCTCATTGTAGTGAACAGGACTACACAAATGAAGAATACACAAACAAAGGCCAGCCAGCTTTCTGCGTTCCATGTAGTTCCAGACAAAGAAATAAAAAGGAAAGGAAGATATTTAGTTGTAAAGATAAAAGGTCATGCCCTACATATAACATGTTTTGGGAACAATTAGTCAACCGTACAAATTATGGATAAGGATATTCAGAATAAGTATAGTAAGAGTTTTAGCTTGAAGAAAAATCTCAACAGAGTAAGAAAAAATGTGTATAGGCACAAGGAAATATGGAAGAACAAATACAAATGACTATGTGTCATGTGATGCTTACTATAATAAATAAGATACATCTATATTGATATCTCATTTCAATATTTGATGAAGAGAAGGTACAACGAAATGGAGCTTCATCGTCACAAAGATCTAGGACAGTAATGCAAGAAATTAGGAGACTTATAGAGGACATGGATTTTGATATAATTTGTATATAAAACCGTACGTCATCAATGGTAGACCCATACATGCACCAGCTGCGGCTCGAGTCATTGTAGATGGAGAGAACCCAAAAGCAAAAATAATTATAATAAACAAAGACATCCAGTTGCTAAAAATTTCACAATTCTGTACTGAACATATAAATAGCATCGAGATAGGTATAAATGGTATGACTTTCCTTTAGTGCAATCACTACTTTCAGTATATGGATGACATAGAAGTACATAATAACAAAGTGTAAGCAATACTAAATGCCTATGATAATAAATCTTTAATCTATACCATGGATTCAAGTGCAAAATCTTTATTATGGTAAAGTAGGAATCCGGACTCTCGTGGAGAAAAATTAGAGGAAACTATTGGTAATCATAATTTATTAGTTATGAATCAGCCCTTGAATCCATATACCTTTGAGAACCGGATGGATGCTACTGAGAATATAGATGTAACATTAGCCAGAGGGTTTGTGGCAGATCGGATTAAACACTGGAAGGTAGCACAGCAGTTAACCACGAGTAATCACAGCTTAATTTATTTCGACTTTGAAGTTTCGAGATCTGAAGGAGATTTACAAGGTACCATTAGGAAAACTACATATCAGCTCAAAAATGTAGATTGGAATATACTACGAAATAGTCTAAAATTCCCAGATCAATTAAGTACAGGAGAGGATATAAATGCCAAGGCAAAACAACTCACGCATAGTATAGAGAAGTCCATGGAAGCTTCACTTAAGAAGTGTACTTACATAAATACAAAATATAAAGTATGGAATACAAACTTCAAAAATTAAGAAGAAAAGTTAGGAAAACACGTCGAAATTATAAAAATAGCTGCCAGCACACGAAAAAGAAATTAATTTATATATTTTTAGAATGTACAAGATGCAATATAAGGCTGAATTGGAAAAGACATGTAGAGAATTTTGGCAACGATTCATAGAAGAAAATGTGCAGGATGATATATGTTGAGTACCATATAAAATAATAATGGAAAAGATATCAGCAACAGAAATTATTGCTAGCGTAATGAAGATGACGGAACGTACACCACCACATGGAGAGATTCAATAAATGAACTTATGACTAAGATGTTACCATCGGACCTAGAATACAATGAAGGCGATCAACATCGACAGAAAAGGGCAGAATT
Organism: Mantis religiosa; assembly: GCA_030765055.1. NCBI lineage: Eukaryota > Metazoa > Arthropoda > Insecta > Mantodea > Mantidae > Mantis > Mantis religiosa. Next base: position 356,674 of record JAUKNK010000052.1, read on the forward strand.
TCAACAAGAGTATATCAATTATAATGTTATATATCCTTTCGATATAACTGAAGTTTTACAGGCTATGCAACAAATAAAACAGATAATATTTGAACAGCAGTTAATCAGAATATTAAAAATGAGATCGCACCATACCTATATGAACTATATAGTCAATGCCTTGTGGAAGGTAAAGTACCATGTGGGGAGGAGGCTAATATGCTAATTCTGAAAAAAGGAAAAGATAGGGTTCCTAGTAAACCTAAATCATACCGTCCCATATGTCTCTTGAACAAATTACGCAACCTCCAAGAAAAATTGTTATACAAAGGAATTAACGAATATAGCACAATGATAGGTATAACAGATAGACAGTATGGATTTCGTAAGGGATGCTCTACAGAGGATGCCATAAACTTAGCCCTCACAACAGTAAATCATTGTGATAAAAAATATTTATTGGGAAAATTTGTAGACAGTGCTGGTGCTTTCGACAGCTTATGGTGCTCTCAAATATTTCAAACACTATGAGATAAAAAATACCCTGGATGCTTGCATATTTCATTAAAGGATTACTGCACGAATAGAAGAGTACACATTACAGGAGAAAGTACTATCATAACTAAAACAATCACTAAAGGATGCCCCCAGGTATCGGTTCTAGGATCCCTCTTTTGGGATATTTAAACGGAACCGATAATGAATAGTTTGCAACAATCGCCTGAAATATTAGTAGTTATAGCCTATGCAGATGACTTACTAATATTGGTAGCAGCTAATAGTCGATTGAACTGGAAGCTAACTCTAAGACATCTCTTGGAATTCTTGATATTTGGTGTAAACAAGTCAAATTAGAAATTGCTCCGCAGAGGTCGTTTATTATGCACTTTAAATGAAATTTAAAAAGAGATCCTATAGTCAAACTTAATAACATCAACATCAAAGGAGCAAATGTTGTTAAATATCTTGGTATGTATATTGATGAGAAGCAACACCTTGATACCCATATTAAATCTGTAGCCATGAAAGCTAATGGAGTATTAATGAAACTATCTACAATAGCTACGAGAATATTTAAGCTTTCTCCTAGTACCATTCATACATATCATATGAGTTTCATGGTGGGCATAACTGCGTATGGAGCGTCGATATGGGTACATAGAGTAAAATTGAGGAACAATGTAGATACTCTACGGAAATACTAAAGACAGGCTTTACTTCGTTGCACAGGAGCAGAATCAACGACTGCTACAATGGCATTATTAGTGAGAGTGGGAATACGGCCATTGGATTTATTGATTAAACAAAGGGCAGCCTACTTTTCGATGAAACGGAGAGAATTCAATAAGATTGAAAATTTATTGGGAACTCCATGCAGGACGAGGAGAGAAATTAGGAAATTATTATTTGAAGAATGGCAGCAAGAATGGGATCAAATTGATGTAGGAAGAAGGACACACGAAATCTTTCCTAGTATAAATGAGAGGTTAAAATTAAAGGAAAACCAAACAAGACGAAGTGGAATACAATACATTTCAGGACATGGACCGTACAAGATATACTTTAAAGAGATAGGAAAGGCAGAGGAAACCATGTGCACAACCTGCATGGAAGAAGATACTCCGGAACATGCTTTATTTGAATGTATAAAGTATACACAACAGCTAGAAGAAGAGAGGAAAGAATTAGTAGGGAAATGTATATGGAACATAATTAGGAAGAGGGAAGATTTTAAAATACTAAAACTGGCAGCGGAGAAAATCTCAACAATAGTAATGGATGAATATAATCAACAAAGACAGCAGCAACGACGAGTAAGAGACAATATTCCACATAGATATCATGAACCATCTTCCACACCGAGTAGATGTGAACGACGTCGAGGACAGAATATGAATAACTAGCTTCAACAACTAAAGGAAGTAGAGGAACTTCACCTAGTCGAAGGATCAATAGAAGAGGACAATCTTGGATTCAACAGAAGGATTTGAAGAGACAGAAGAAGACATCAACACAAGAACCAAAGGATAGATGATTTATTAGGGATGGAAAGATAGAAGTGGTTTAGATTGTGAAAATTGTAAGCTACAATTTTAGGAATTTGATTAATTAGGCTAGATTAGATAGGTTATTGTAGGTTAGTTTTTCTGCAAAATGTTTGCAAATATCAATATAATTATTGTGTTTGAGTAAATATAAAATTGTAATACTGTGTCTTGGTATAGCATCTAGAAGGCAAGACATAAGAAATGCATAATAAAAAAATATAAAAAATATCCCTAGAGAGGAATTAGTACTTAACAAACTGTCTCTTATACACTAATGTTCAATATGAAACACTGAGTAGCAAACGACATGAACTTTTAGGTTGATAAAACACAATGATGATACTCTAAAGGAATAAAAAAGGGTTCCTAAAACTGTTTTATACTGTTAGAAACTTTTCTCCACTTCCACAGATGTTATTCGAAAACCACTATGTCACTGCCTGTTAAATAAATCAGTTCTGAAGTTTTCTCCTCACACGATATCGGCTTACAGGATATAAATTTTAATCACAGATTATTTTAAAACCACCAAAAAAGCACAAGGTCTGGGGTCAGGGTCAGGTCTGCCACGGGAATCGAATCCGAGCCTCCCGAATGTGGGCTACAGATGAAAATGCCCAATAGATTCTTGAAAAAGAAGGAAAATGACCGGAAAATATATCTAAATGTTATTATAAAAATTTGGAAAAATTGCATTTTGATGACCTATCAAACTATATATATATCCAACGTATTTGTTCTAGAATGCACTTAATTTCAAATAAGCATCGTCTGTGATTACTCAGAAAAAAGATGACTTTTCATCAAAATCCGGGCCCTACTTATCACACATACACGGCGAGTCCAGTATATGTACACTCTGTTCAGATATAATCATGTCTTCTGGACAGCAACGTGTCATACATCGGCAGGCACGAGATATCATATAAAACTTGATTGAATTTTCTGACAAGGAGAAAGAAGAGGGCATCAAACTCGTCGTTATTTTTATTAATAGTTTCATTCAGATTTATCATTAATGAACTTATAAAAGATTGTATTTTATCATAATGCCTAACATAGTGTACACATGACTTTGTATACCTTCACATTGTGATGTATTTATGTTGTTTATGGCTTTTTTGTATTTGTGCGGACTGATAACGCTACAAAAATTTAGACCATACACTTCCTGAAATTATATCACAAGGAAACCTTTCCATTGTTGTCAGTTGTTTTAACTAGAAGACTAAAAGAACTGATACTTATTGGTAAAAGGGATGGATTACTGAAACAAGGAGCTCGAAGTTGATAATAGGGACAATGAAAGTGAGACATCTTTAAGTGTCGGAACTTTGCTAGTTGAGTAAATCACCGTTTTTAAATTTATTTCCGTAGTACAGATTGATTACATTAGAAAATTAGCTGTCTTACCGTACACATCCTGTAATTGTGGTAGTCATTTAATAACAAAAGTGTAGTTGGTTTTCTCTTTCTTTTTAAAGTTATGGAAATTACAGAAAATCGGGCTGTTGAGCCTCATTTTCATTCTTTGAAAAACATTAGAACAACTAATTAGGTGGCTACATATATGATGTATTTATAATCATTAAATTTATCTTTTATGATTATGCACCCCTGTCGCGTATAATAATTGACTAACCTCTCACGGCGGACACACGCAACGTCGAAGAGCTCCATTTATGTTTCGTAGCTTAATATATGCCAACTTAATAATATTTCACCTTGCTATTCGAGCATATAAGAGGATAACAGCGCTGGTTACTTGAAGGTCAATACGCCTCAACGCTTTGTCGAGTCATACAAGCTCGCGATATACTCAACACTATTGTAGACATGGCCTCCTGTAAATAGCATTGCCAAACCAAAGAAGCCTCATAAATTTCTTAAAACACCGAAAATAAAATAAAAAAAACTGTCCTTACTTATGAAACCACCTAATACAAATGTCGACTGCATACCGGAGATGTTTGAACAGTAATACATGGATCAGTAGTAAATGTTTGTAAAATTGATCAAAAGGGAGGTCATGGTCACTACATGGGTTAGTGCCACTTTTTACACTGCGGCCTGGTGTCGCATTTCGCGCCAAGTTTAAGAACCATGTTCTAAGCTAGCTGTAAGAATAAGCTCCTAAGAGCGACCCTGTAGCTTCGGACCTCCCCGCTAAGTTGCCGTGCCAGCCGTTCTTATATACTACATGAAATGTCCACTTTGTGTCGGTGAGAGTTTATAATACATTCTATGTTCCTTTCCTATAAATTAACGTCTATATAGTTTCAAAAGAGTTGTACATTTTATAACAACGCTACTAATGGTAAAACGTTTTATAGTATTTTCACACTCTAGAGTTATTTGTATAAGGAGTTCAAAGCCAAGTATTTTACAAATACAAACAAAAAAGTATGGATTGAAAGTATATTAACAGAATTAACTCAGATTGAGCTACAGATGAAAACAGCATCCTTCCAAATTTAAATAATTAACTAAATAAGCTTGACTGAAAGAAAAAGACCTGATCGTCGGTCTTTAACATGACATTTTCTACCCATTTTATTTTTGGTTTTGCTACGTAAGGTATGTAGAGGTGGTCCCCTACATAAAACATAGCCCGCAAAATCGCCAACTGGCATGTGTTAGAAGAGGAATCGCTTAGCGATCACCGGTTTATTTACTTTGAAATTAAGGGCACAAGAGAGCGCAAAGAAACTAATATAGAAAAGAGGAAGATAGAATACGATTGGGAAGTGATAAAAACCACACTTGAATGGAAGCTAAAAGGAGTGAATGCTAACTTAGAAGGCAGAACCCCTGAACGTTTGACCAAGGTTTTGCAAGAGGCCTGCAAATTAAGCCAGATAAAGAGATCAACATCGAATAAAAGTCAAGTACAACATTGGTGGAGTACCGAAATAGGGGAATCAAGGAAGAAATGTTTTAAAAAAACTAAGAATTATGACCAAGCTTCGCAGAAGAAACTTATATTTAGAAGAAATCGAGGTAGCGAAAAATGAATACAGGCAATGCAGGAATAAGTTGACTAGACTCATCTACCAATCCAAATGTAGTAGTTGGCAAAAGGTATGTGATGAGTTGGAACATGACATATGGGGAGCTGGCTATAAAAGTCACTGGGAAATTGATAAATAAGACTCCCTTTGATCTGAGCACTGAGAGGAAAATGGAATTAGCTAGGGTGCTATTCCCTACAAGGGAAGACAACCTGGCACCAGTACACAGAAAGGCCAAGGCAGAGTTATTTACTATGGAGGAAATGAACGATGCAGTAAGCAAGATCAAGATAGGGAAAGCACCCGGATTAGATGTAATAAATCCAGAGGTGCTTAAAGCCGCTGCTAAAATAGCACTAGAGTTGTTTCTGTGGACGTTAAACGACTTGTTACAGAAACAGGAATTTCAGATAAGTGGAAAATAGCAAAGGTAGTGCTGTTTTTGAAAGGTGATAGATCCCCTCTAGAGCCTTCAGCTTATAGACCATTGTGTCTATTGAATACCTTTAGCAAGTTATTTGAAGGAATGCTTAAGACCAGATTAGAAAAAGAGATCACAGAAAAAGGAGGGTTATTTGATCAATAATATGGATTTCGTAAACACAAATCTAAAATACAAGCCATTCAGGCTGTACTCAAAATAAAGAAGGAATGGAGTGGAAAGTGGGTCGTATTAATTACCTTGGACGTGAAAAATGTTTTTTAACACTGCTACCTGTCATATAATACTGCATCGTCTAAGGGAAATGAATATTTCTACCTATATAATAAATGTGTTAACATCTTATTTTCAAGGAAGGAAAATAATAATTGACAAAGAAGATGTAAAGATAACTGCTGGCGTACCACAGCGTTCGGACCAATTCTTTGGAATATATTATATGACGGTGCTTTTAGGCTGAAATTGACAGAAAGTGCGATGCAAATTGCTTTTGCGGACGATGTTGCCTTAGTGGTAACTGCCGAAGATAAACAAGAATTGATATTCAGAGTTAATGAATCACTCAGACGTGTTGATAGATGGATGACTTATAACGAATTAGAGCTGGCACCACATAAAACAGAAGCCGTCATTATGAAGGGCCCTAGAAACCAGTTCACTGGCAGTTTTACATTGAAGGGGACAGAGATAGTCCCTAAGAAGGCCATTAGATATTTGGGGGTCATCATAGATGAGAATACAACCTTCGGTGATCACATAAAAACGGTTGCTAAAAGGGCAGTAGAGAGAGCCTCACAATTGGCTAGAATAATGCCAAATATAGGTGGACCGAGTTCAGTCAAACGGCAAATGTTATGTGGAGTTGTTTACTCAATTATGCTTTATGCTGCACCGATCGGGCATCCAGCCTTAGAAAAGAAGTAATATGCAAAAGAAATGAAGAGAGTCCAGAGGAAGGTATTATTAAGAATGGTGTGCGCCTATAGAACGGTCTCTAACAGGGCACTGCAGGTAATAGCGGGAGCTATTCCAATCGATCTATTGGTTAAAGAAAGGCGATTGATCAGTGACACTAATATATGTACTTCCACCGAAGTAAAAGCAATGATTAGAAACCAAATCATTAATGAATGGCAATTGAGATGGGTTGCAACTACATTGGTAGGTCAATGGACAAAGATATTAATCCCGAATGTGAGACCATGGCTACGGTGCTCACATCGACCAGTGGATTACTTCCTAGCACAGATTTTAACCGGACATGGTAGGTTCAGAGGTTATGCACTTAAAATGGGAAAGACTGATATTACTAACTGTATATATTGCAATGATGAGGATACAGTAGAACACACCTTCTTCCACTGCCCGCGTTGGAAGAGACACTAAATTCTCCATTTGAATCGTATATTTCCCCGGTAAATCACTACGGCCTCTTGCTCCGAGATACACCGTTTGTGGTGACTTACTATCGTAAGTACTTAAGTCTCAGGCTTCATCATTTAACTCTTATTATTTTAGTTAATTGATGAAAATTAATCATTTCCTCATACTAGCCGTACATAGGCCAAGATTTTTGATAGAGTCAACATGAAAAGTTCAATACTATGGCGGGAATTTGAACGACAGATCTTCTAGTTTCCGTCCAGTCGCTCTTACCCATTGAGCTAACATGGCCTACTATGGCAGAGAAGGTTTAAAGTTGACACTGTCTATCAAACAGTTGGCAAGTTGGCCATAATATGTATATGTCATGGCTATATATATCTTATGTATATTCTTAAGTACCTACTTAAGTTTCAGATACTTAGAGAGAATAAAATCTCTATCGTGAATTTTCTGGGGTTTTCCGCTAAAGTCCCTTTCGGATTACCTCTATGTAACTGCTAAACCGTAAGATATTAGAGAAAACGTTACTATACAAAAAGTGCGTGTCTCGAAGACCGAATATACCAGCCGCGGGAGTCAGGGTGCTGGCTACGTCCCATTCTCCTGAACTCTACTGCACCCTGCACATGATGCCCGCAGTGGCCAGATGTAGGTACATAGTGGCCGTGCGCTAGGCCTCGACTCAAAATCGCAGTTCTGTCGCCGAATTAGTTCATAAATACTTATTCAGTTAACGATTTTCGAGATCTTCCTTATAATTGGTCTATATTTAGAGTACTTAACCTTGTTTCTAGTAATATTGTAAGTGAATGGAATTTCATAATCTTCACGTAGCGATCAGTTCTTTAAAACTTTTTCTATCACTTAATCTTATAGTATTGCTCTCAACTCGTTATATTGTGACTTTATGGGTTCGTAGATTTAAAAGTCCAATTTGCAGAAATTGCAAATGTTCTTTATTTGCGTAGAAATGCACTTAGTAGCAGCAGAATTACGTCACATACATAACACCATCTACCAAGGTCGATGTCCACACAAACAGCGTTCTGATTACATCAGCTCTCGTTACAAAAACACCCTACAACTGTTTACTCCTTACTGTGTTTACTACTGTTCACGAATGACTAATGGCGAGTCTTCGCCTTCTTAAATAACTCATTGATAAATTCGAGATATTTCTGTAACAAACACTAGATATTTCTGGAATAAACAAGACATCGAAAGATATATAAAACAATCAAGACGTCACTTGAATGTTCAAATTACCTCACTTATCTTTGTCGGTAAGTCTTATCTCAGTGATACACTATCCGACTGATACCTTTATCTGCAGGCACTTCGTGTACACAAGCCACGCTTATCTCTCGGCACCGAACTTTCTGTGTTTTCCACAGCAACAATATCTATAGATAGGTAGATCACAAAACCACTTCTACAAATATTTAACTCGATTAGCCTGAAGTAGATGGAACAATAAACATTTGCACGAATAACACTGGGGAACAAAGCAAATCTATTTTCATATACCCGAAACAAAATAGGCAAATTCTTATATAAACTGATCTACTGATTCCAAAAATGTCCCTCAAAATGTATCACGTAACGTTTTATAGGGATTCATAATTTTTTATGAAAACTTACAGAAATGCGATGTGATAACTCATTTTTGATTAATTGAAAATAATAGGTATTTTATTGCCAAATAACATTAAAAATAATAATTATTAATTATTATTATTAAAATAAATAAACACAAGATAATGATGAAAACTACCTACCTGAATTATCTCATAAGTGTTTCACTTTTGATTTTTTTCTGTATTGACATGCACTCTCCCGTTTGAGGAACCAACAATAGTCTCCCAACATGGCTGATTCCCAGCGACCCTGGTAACGTCTTTCCATCTCACAAATGTCCTGGTGAAACCGATCACCTTGCTCATCATTTACAGCTCCTATGTTTGTAGGGAAACTACCAAGCTGAGGTGCAAAAAGTGGATTTTAAGTGACATACGGCAACCCATTTCTTTGTAGCTCCTTAATAGTTCTGAGACTGAAGTTTCATAATTTTCTTCTTTGTTATTGCCCAGGAAGCCTTCCACCACTGATTAAATGATTTCCATGCTGCCAGTTCAACACGTTTAAGCTTTGATTCAAAAACACTCTCTCTAAGAAGTAGTCTTATTTGAGGACCGACAAATATACCTTCCTTTAATTTAGATTCACTTATTTTGGGAAAGATACTTCTTAAATACTCAAATGCACTTCCACTTTTGTCCAAACCTTTAACAAAATTCTGCATTAACCAGAGCTTTATGTGAAGTGGGGGAGAAGAACTTTATTTGGGTCTACTAGTGGCACATACTTAACACTGCTTGCTCCAGGGGTATAGCCTCCCCTTTCCCCCACTCTTTCACTGTAAAATGCTTGTTAGTTGCCCTATTGTCCTATAAGCACAAAAAATCAGAAATATTTTATGAAACCTCCCTGCAGTCCCCTTAGCAATGCCACTTGACGCCACTATAAATTTCCCAACCATGGTTTTGATAACTAATAGCATCTAAAATGATGGACATGGAATCGTATGTCTCCTTCATTCCTATGGCATGAAATAAAGCTGTTGTAGGTAGCAAATTGCTATTATGAAGCAACACTGCCTTTAAGCTGCATCATTAGTTTATGTCAACTTTATTTATTTTGAGTTGGGCAAACCCATGTAAATACGATTTTTATAGTAGACTCTAAATTTAATTTTACTAATAAATCTTACGTGATTGAAAATATGTTCTAGTTATTTCGAATAGTGTTCATATTCTTTACAGGTATAAAAATATTATTTAATAATAAAATGGCTATTATTTTAAATGAAGTCAATATGACTTGGTAGCATACCTCATTTCTGTAATTTTATATGAAAGAATAGGAATAAGAATATCTCAAAAACGTTACGTGATACAGCATTTCAGAGGCATTTTTGGAATCAGCGAGTCATTTTGCATAAGAATTAACCTATTTTGTTTCGGGTGCAAAAAACGTGTTCCCTAGTGATAATTTGTACAACAGTAAAATTTAATTTTAAAAGTAATTTATCTCTTATGTTTCCTTATACAACATCAAATGGAAATACAAAATAAAGATTACAATTATAAAATCCATACTGAAAATGCCATATATTAATAAATCCTGGAAATCCTATCAAGTTTCCCACCATTGAATAATAATTCGGTCCCCATACACCTAAGCCTAGGCTTTTGTGTATTGGAGGCCCTCTAGTCCTTTTTACAGATTTTGCCATTTAACCTACTCCACTCTACATTTTTCTCTTGATTATACTTAGCCATCTCTCCTTAACTTTCCCTAAATAATTCCCTATATTTCTCTTGTTCTTTTCCCCTTTTACTCACAAAAGTTTCTAATTACTGCTTCATCCCACAAATTGTCCCATTTACGTAGCCAAGCCTGCTCTCTCCATACCTTTGTTTGACTACAATTTAATATACAATGGAAATGTGCATTCTCTTCTGCACACATTGGACATTCATCTAGCTCTCTCTTGACCTATACCTTTCAAGTTTTTCACTCCTGTTCTCGTCCAAGCAAAACCTTCTCGCCCTAAATTACTACATATATCTATATATTGTCACCAGAACATGGGAATTACAAGAGAACCAGAGGCTGGCAAGTAGTGGCCAGACGGGAAGCATTCAGACCGCGCCTACCCATTTCTTATAGCGCTTACGAGGGGATGGTTGGGAAAACATCACTAGCCATCTCTTTCGCCTGCCCCTGACGTCTGGAACAGTCGGGATGATTCACTACAGCGCGAGACTTCCAGAAACAGCGATCTTCCTATAAAAGGGCTGCAGTTGGCGAGTCAGTTCAGTTCTTGGCGAGCAGCCGTGAAGAGCGCCGTACTAGCGAACGGACTGGAAGACCGGGTACGTGTATCAGAGGAATTGTACGTAGTTGTGAGTGCGGAGTGGACCTGTGACAGACGAACTGGTGGATTGTAATTGTGTGCGCTACGTAATGCTATGTAATCCGCAAGTTTTCCAACTGTAATACGGTGGAAATAAAGAACATTTTGAGTTTGTGCAATTGGACTTTTAATTTCACGAACCCACAAAGTCACAATATCCTTCCCGCCCCCAGGTTGTTTTTATTTCTCTATATAATCTCAGTGGGTACAAGAGTAAGTAGAATTAGGCATGCGAGTGTAAGATGGCATATTTTTTTTAGATACATTAGATGGAATTGTTAAGTTTGTTATGGAGACTCTCACATACTAGCGCATACAAACTCATAGCTGCCGTTATGACCAAAAATAATGAACACCTAACATTCACACATTGGGATATGTTGCATTTCCTTTGAGAATCCACTTGACTGTTGCAGCAGGCAACTACCCACGCTGCACCTTGATGATGAGGGAGGTATAAAGAACTTTAAACTACCTCTACTTACGCGTGTGTCCTCAAATTGAAATTAATCACCAATTAGGGACGACATTAAACCTGCTTATGCCTTAACAACTAGTAACAGTAAGGAAAAACAACAGCAGCTTCGAGTTGCGTTCCGTGGGTGTAAACGCCTTCCTTTACCTGGCAGATTATACGCCATATATTTAAGACAGAGACAGAGAGAGAAGCAGACAAAGAGGGCACATGTTTACGAACACCGAGGATATCATTTATTAATACACCAGCTACTTGTCTCTTACATCTGCAGCCTGCCCCATAATGTTTACGCTCAAAGTAATTGATACAAATCTACTTCACGATGGATGCTTATAAGTTGAAATTCACAATCTTAAATATTCACAGACGTAATTTTATGGTTCACAAATGAATTGTTTCCCAATCATATAATAATTCCACATATTTGTAACGTATATATGTAAAGTAAATGGTTTACTTATAAATGGCTTCCCTAAAAAGCAAATAAATGAAAAGAACGTAATGAGAGGAAGTCTCATATATTAAACTTCTAACCTGGAAAGGCTGTTTTCATGTATGACTTGGAACCAGAATGCCAGAGAGAAAAATGCTCGTAGGTTACGCATAGTACCTACTTTGCAAAAAGGATATTTCCTTAAGGGTACGGGGAGGGTATTTGTACCCAGACAGGGCTGCTTTTTAACAATATTAAAATATAAATATACAAAAAGTTAACATTGCAAGAAATTGAAATTTGGACTTGTAGTAAAAGGATGTGTGCATATATCGACTGTACAACATTTACATTAAGATCGTACACTTCCTTGCAAAAGGGGCATAAGGGACTCTATGTATCCTGAGGAAAAGTATTACCTATACCCTTTACTTTAGGTATAGGTTCCTTATAGGAATTAAAAGCTGCAGGCACCAATCTTTTTGCTGACTAACATAAGGCGCCGTTTTGTAATCTAAACTAAATAAACAGCATATGTACATGAAAAATTATTTAGTTGCGTTAAAAGTGATAATATTTTTAAGGACTGAATTTTATTTTCGCTCCATTGTTTTAAATCATGTGGATATAAAGGTTAGATTAATGTGTTCAGGGGAAATTAAAAAAATAAGGCCTAAAACGTTTGTATCAATATCTTTTATAGTTTTTGAGAAACATTCGCCTAAAGTATGAATAATCAAGGTGTTGGGAAATCATGATCAAAGATTAAACACCATACTTTTTAAATTATACAAATTCTCAGAACATGCCTGCTTCATATTCCTGCTCAGTTAGTTTCTCCTCAACTTTTCTTTTCCTTTTCTTACTTCTAGCTCTACTTTCAAACAACTGAGCTTTTTTTTTTCCACTGAGGGACGAGGCACATATTATTGTGACCTTTTTGGGTTCGTGAAATTAAAAGTCCAATTGCACGAATCAAAATGTTCTTTATTTCCACCGAGTTACAGTTGGAACATTTGCAGATTACATAGAATTAGTAGCGCACACGATTGCAATTCACCAGTTCGTCTGTCACTGATCCACTCTGCACTCGCAATTACGTACAACTCCTCCGATGCATGTACTCAGTCTTCCAGTCCATTCATTAGCAAGACGCTCCTCCAGCTGCTGGCCAAGGACTCAACTGAGTCGCCAACTGCAGCCCTTTTTATAGAAAGATCGCTGTTAGTGGCACGAGATAAATGGTTTGGCGTGTGCCGAACGCTTCCCGTCTGGCCCCATCTGCCAGCCGGTTTTATCGGGAATTCCGAAGTTCGGGTGACATTATTCTAGATATGCTGCCCTCTTATTTTCAGCAACCTTAAGACACAGTTTTGTCATTACTTTATGCCTACCACTGCACCCAGCATTATAATAAATGACACTATCACAGACACTAATTGTTAAATTTTTTGACTCAATAGGCACAGTTTTTTTAAATACTTTCCCTTATTATATCATGAAAACTTTCATTTGGGTTTTTGGTTGGACCATGCAAGCACTTTCTGAGTATATCATCTTAAGAAAGTTCCCTAAATACTGGTTTAATTGCCAAAAGAACCTCTTCTGGAAGAGTGTTTATGTTCATAAATTTCTTGGCTACTCTGAGCTCTTTGAAAGCCACGCCATGTATCTTCACCTCTAGGACACAAACCATGCTGTGGATTACTATCTGTAGATAATTTATGAAAATAAATGGCCCAAATAGCTTATTTATTTTATGCAGTTGTTTTATCTGTATTTCTCCTGATAGCTAACCCATAATACTGCTGGAGGAGGTCAATCTCACTGTCTGTTAGTCTTCCACGACCTGTAAGTGGTTTGCTATTTGGAAGAATCTTTCCCTTCATACATCAGAAAGTGGGCGTGTCATTGCACCGCTATCTTTAAATTGATGGATTAAAGGGCTTTAGTACCAGCTGACACCCTTTGTTATATGTCATTTAAAAGCTAAAGAATTATATAATTTTTAACCCTAAAATTAAAAAATCGATTTTTGAAGCCCTTTGCCCTCCCAGTACACTTAAAAGGCTGCGGTTCCAGGGACAAACGTACACACAAAACTAATTTCACTATTGGGGAATTACTGTTTAGCACTAAGTAAAACCGTAGCGAAGCAGAATCTTCCACTAACACAGTGGAAGACAGCTTCGAGAGTTGTGGCGTACTTTAGCTGGGAGCAAGGCCTGCAGTGCGCGTGACGTCAGGCAAGAGTCATGTAGTACCAAGTTGCCTATATAAATGGCGCTGCAAATACAGAATCTGATGGTTCAATCAGGTGTAACACACTCCATGACAACAATGTAGCTTCCACGTACCAAATGTAACTGTTAAATTTACACTGTGACGATATGTTGAAGGACAAATATACACACAACAAAGACTTGGCTGATTTTTACAAGAATGTCCCCCAAACCAGATTTTCGGGGTTGTATTTACTTGCCGCACGAACATTGTGTATATTTGGCTCCACATATGTGTGTCCAATCCACGGAATACTTTTTCGGATCAGAATCTGACATGCAGCCTTCGATTACAAGTTTTCCAGACATTACGTCTGGACATTGATAAACTAGTTAAAGAAAAACGAAACAGAAAGTGTCGGAAAACGTCCATGTAATTTTGTTCTGAATGGATATCCTATAATTTGCAGAGAAAATTACTTTCTTTTACTTTATTTACTTTTTAACGTGTCTGATCTACAGATAAACTACGAGTAGAAGTTTTATATACAAGGGCTCTTAAGTAAAGAATGATCATAACTTTTTACGGCCATAACTTTGGCACTAAAATTCAATCTTATTATATTCTGTTATGTTAATGTGAAACAAACACGCCATAGCAGTTTCATTGTTGGTACTCTGGCTACTCACCTGTGAGAATCAGGCAAGTTCAGACACGTTCAGTATCGTCTACCGCTGCAATGGAGGTAATATGCAGTTAAAGTTGATGTTAGAGGAAGATCCGGAGTTTCTTTCTAACGTAATCACTGCTAATGAAACTTGACTACATCATTTTGATCCTGAGAGCAAATAGCAAAGCTCAGTGTGGAAATCTCCTTCATCACCAATCCCCAAAAAGCAAAATTGGTAGCTTCTGCTCGAAATGTTATGGTCATCTAATTCTTTGATATTAATGGAATGGTTTATGAGCACATTGCACCTGCACACACATCAGTAACTGGAAAATACTACAGGTATATCCCGTAAACATTGCAAGTCCATATCCGGTGCAAAAGACCACATTTCGCTGAAGTGGGTAGGATGCTGCACTACGATAATGCGCGGCCGCGTATTGCCAATGTTGTTATTGAATATATTGCAAAAATCAACGTGATGTGCATCTCTTACCCTCACTATAATCCGAATTTAGCCCCATGTGACACTTTTCTATTCCCTGACTTGATGAAACGCCATCATCAGAAGCAGTGGTGAAGGCTGTGGAGGCGATTTTGAAGGATCATTCAAAAATGGCTTACTATAAAGACTGACAGAAGCGCTGGGACAAGTGCATCGTATTCAGGGTAGACTATTTTGAGGACCATGAGCATTATTAGGATAAGCAAGGAACGTTTTCAAAAAAACAATTGAGAATATTCTTTATTGAACAGCCCTCGTATTTTCTTATCGAACAGAGCCAAAATGTAATTGTTAATAAACTGTGACCAGTTCTATAATTAAAGCAGTAACTATTAATATTACAACAACAATTAATATTACAATAAGTTGTACATATTATTAATACCCGATACGTTTCCTGTCTTTCCTACGCTGTCGGAACCCCAACAACTCAGACTATTTCCTTCCTGTTGGGCAGCAGAAATCAGCGCGGTGACGTCACACGCTAAACTGCCTTTCGTTTGAGGACATAATTGGCAATTACAGCTGACCTTGCTGACGTCACACCGTCACTACCTGTCTTCCCCTGCCCTAACAGCTACAGAAACTGAAATGATAACGGTGTTCCTGAAAGTGATGGCTGAAATGGAACATTTTAGGTGTAAAGTAAATAATAACTTCGCAAGTGTTTATCAATAGTGTTACATCGACCATCGCACGAGACTGCCGTTAGAAAGAAACCCGCACTCAAGACTGATTGACGTCACGAGAAGGAAATACATTGCCGTGAGAAATAAACACACACTCAAGGTTCAGCTGACGTCAGGATTTGCGCCGTATTATTACTAAGCAAAGGACCTTTCACGACTGTAATTCCTGAGGCTTTCATTTCCAGAAGGATCTGCAGTGCCCAGCGGATATATAAAAATTACAGCAACAGAAATGATGTGTGCTACAGAGACTGTTGAGACCTTTAGAACTGTTGGATTTTTCTTGGAAAGAGACTGCGTAGAACTTTAAAGTTAGGATGAACTAACTTCTTCTTCTTCTTTGTCTGAATGGACCAAGCGGTTTGAAATGAGTCATTTAGCAAAAGAATTGCCATTGCTAGATGTTAGGCATCAAATTCAACATGTAACGGAAACAGATGACGCTATAACCTCAAACAACTGTGAGTTTGCTTTGTACTGAATGAAAACTGGCAACAGTAGGCACATGACAGTGCGGCTGTTAAGTCATTTGTTCCAAGTTTTACCTAAAATACCAATTTTGTTTCATTCATGATCTTAAATGCCGCCAAGATGTTTATTCAATGAATATTCTTTGTTCGCACTTACAGCACTCAACGCAATGCACAACGTGGTAAAGCAGATTCAGAAATTATTATGTCAAACCTAAATCACAATTTGTAGTGTTGTGTTCTCAGTACTAAACTTCTGTAAAGTTACAATAAAATGTAATAGATTTATATTCTGTATTTCATATTAAAGGAAAGCACAATACTTGTTAGATATATAGTGAGTTTGTTATGCGTGTTTGCGATACTTTGTGTTGGTATATTGTACGAGGGATTTTCAATAAAGGATGAATCATACCTTTTTGACAACGTACCTTTACTCATCCTCATAATGTTGATAGTCCTTCTCAAAATACCCTCCCCTGAATGCGATGCACTTGTCCCAGCGTTTCTGCCAGTCTTCAAAGACATGCTGGAAACCATTTTTGAAATATCCTTCAAACTCGCCACCGCAGCCTTCACCACTGCTTCTGATGATGAGTAATGTCTCCTACGGAGGCGTTTCTTCAAGTTAGGAATAGAAAAAAGTCACATGGGGCTAAATCCGGACTATAGGGAGGGTGAGGGAAGTACTTCACGTTGATCTTTGCAAGATATCCAGCAAGAACATTGGTAATATGCGGCCATGCATTATCGTGGTGCAGCATCCAGCCTGCTTCACGGAAATGTCTTTTGCAACTGATATGGACTTGCAATGTTTTCAGGATATCCCTGTAGTATTGTCCAGTCACTGATGTGTGTGCAGGTACAAAATGCTGATAAACCATTCCATGAATATCAAAGAATGAAAAGACCATAACTTTCCCAGCAGAAGCAACCACTTTTGCTCTTTTTGGGTTTGGTGAAGGAGGAGATTTCCACACTAACTTTAGCTACTTGCTATCAGGATCAAAATGACGTAACCAAGTTT
Organism: Mantis religiosa; assembly: GCA_030765055.1. NCBI lineage: Eukaryota > Metazoa > Arthropoda > Insecta > Mantodea > Mantidae > Mantis > Mantis religiosa. The sequence goes on from JAUKNK010000052.1 coordinate 374,014, forward strand.
CCTCAACAGGGATTACATTTGCAGGAAACTTCTGGTCTTCCTCTAACTTCAACTTTAACTGCATGCATTCCTTCATGACAACGTTCTTTTTTTCGAGAATCAACAGTCCTGGAACGCATCGCGCACAATTACGTCTCATATGTAATGTTTCTGTCACCAACGTGTGGGTGGCAACCAGTGAAGTGTTCAGTATTTCAGTAAGTGATCATAAGTTATTTCGTGGATCATCTCTTACAATGGCAGCAGCATTGTTGCTTGCTGCCATAGGAGCAGTACCTGGAGCATCGGGTCCACATTCCTTTGAAATTGATTGTTCCCCTCTTTAAACGTTTTAAACAACCTTCGAGCTGTGCTGTCGGGAAGAATAGACTCTCCATAAGGCTCCTGTAGCATTATACAGGCCTCAACTAAAGATTTGTTGAGACGAAAGCAGAATATCAAAGCCGCATATTGTTTCTCAACCGTTACCTCCATTGCAGCGGTAGGATTACTGAACATGTCTGAACATGCCTGGCTCTCATAGGCGGGAACCAGGGGTACCAACAATGAAACTACTACGGCCTATTTGTTTCACATTAAGCTAACAGAATATAATAAGATTGAATTTTAGTGCGAAACGCTATGACCGTAAAAATATGATGATTCCTTAATGAACAGCCCTCATACATCTGGATTTGTGAAGTTATTTTTAATTGGACATGATACATATTATGAGACAGAGCCCTGGATTTATTAAACTAAAATTCCGTTTTCTACCAAAACTAATCCAAGGATTTTGAGCAAAACTAAACGCAATAATGGAAGCGTTTTGCTGCACGTTAACAAGAGGGAGATAGATAACCTTAGGCCATAGCATAGATATACCTCATTAGCCTCTGAATATTCCAAGTGCGTGTAGTACAAAAGAATACTCAGGGAAAGGATTCAAAAGCTTCAGCAGTCCACTTAAAATTTATTAGATTTAAATTCAAGATATTCTCGGGATACAAGCCAGGTGAAAAGACGAATAGAAACTGTCGTTTCGGGAACGTACATCGCTCCTGTCATCAGGGTATGAACGAATAAGACATGTTATTAAGCTATAATTTGAGATAACAAAAGATCAATGACAAAACACTACCAATGTTTGCATCCCTGAACAAAAGACTGCAGTAAGTTAAATACCAGGTCATGAGATGGTGTGAGTGTAGAAAAATAGTTGTGTGTGTAATTTACGTCATCAAGCGTTAAGTCCTATCGGACGATGAATGGAATGGGTGAAATGATGATCAAATGAGCCCATGGTCCATAGAGTTTAGATTTACCCGATATTCCTTTATCAGGATAAGGGAAAACCCCGGAAAAACCTTATCCAGGTAACTCGCCCTGACCAAGATTCTAACTCGGGACCTCTTAAACGTGGGGCAGACACGCTACCATCTACGCTACCTAGGGGTGGGGCACAAAACTAGTTATGACTCAGAAAGGTGACTAATTAATTTGACATTCAAGATGAATAAATCTGTGCTTCTTGAGCCGAATGATTTCCATTGTAAGACCAAATTCCAAGAGGATCTGAACTGAAGACCAGCATCGCGATTAAGCGTGCTCCTCCCAAAGAAAATGGCCAAAGCCTCCTTAACTCTCCGCTACCAGTAAATGCTGCATTTTGCCACGACGGTCGTCTCCTGAATGTTGGCTCTATGCTCCATACGAAAGGAATTCTCTGCCAGTCTATTCTTCTCAGGATGCATTAAACGAATGCTCCTTTAATGTTCGTTTATTCTGGTAGTGATGCAGGTGCAGGTGCAGGTCACCCGGGTTCTCCCGGGCGGAGGGTTACACGCCACGGTACATATCCACTGTGCGGATTTACCCGTGCGGTTGAATAGATGTGTGTTTTTGAGCGAGCTTGCGGACAGCAGGTGTTAATCTGCCAGCCGAGGTGAGGGCACGGAGTGACCTGGCAGTGATTGTTAGGGGAAGGAGGAGAGGCAGACTCTACCACCCAAGGGCGTCCTTGTGCAGGTGATAGCTCCTCCGTCTCCTGTGGAGACGGTGGTCGTATTGACCAAGTGTATTCACCAGCTGGTTAGTGTGAGGAGTGATCTTGTCATACAACGAGCGTGTTCGTTCACGTACAACGTCTTCGACGTATGGTATGCCAGACTGGTTGTGCAGGAAATGAGATGGGAACCTGCGGTCGGTACCGCAGATCATCCTTAAGGCCCTGTTCTGCACGGCTTGCAGCCTGCGGAGGGTCGTATGACCCACCGAACCCCAGACCTCGCATCCGTACAGGATCAGAGGCGGGACGATCACACGGTTTGTCCACAGTTTGAGGCGGATGGGCATGGTTGAGCTGAAGATAGGGTAGAGTTGCCTGAGTGCAGCGTGGCCGAGGCCGGCCTTTGCCCTGACATGCGGAGTGAAAGTGAACCCGCGCTCCAGTTGGATTCCCAGGTATTTGGCGGATGGAACCCAGGGGATTCTTCTCCGCCGTAACCGCAGGTCACCTTCTGGGCACCAGCTACGGGTCTTAGCCAGCATAAGAGCCAAGCTCTTCTGCGGACTAATGGCCATCCTCCACTTCTCACTCCACCTGCCAATGGCGTGGAGCTGACGATGTAGAGGGGGAGACATAAGCGGACGTTCTTGTTCTGCGCCAGTATGAGGACGTCGTCGGCATACTACCACAAAACAGTGCACGGTTCCGTGGGTAGGTCAGACATATGGGCGGCGAAGAGTAGCGGGGACAGGACACTGCCTTCCGGGACACCAGCCGCTATGGGTCTGACAGAGGATAGCTTCCCCTCGACCCGCACTATGAAGGTGTGGTCCTTGAGGAAGCTGCTGAGTATGGTCAGGTAGGGAGGGGGGAGTTGTGCTTCTTTGAGTTTGAACAACAACCTCTGGTGCTACGTGGTGGCGATGGCCTTCTCCACGTCCAAGAGCATAGCGATGGTTTTGAGGCCGTCCTGGAATCCCATAGCAGCCTTCTCCGCCAAGCGCAGTAACTGCAAGGTGGTGGAATGTGCCCGACAGAAACCGAATTGGTGATTCGGGAGTATGAACCTTTCCTCAAAGAGAGGAGTTAGGCGGGGCAGGAGCAATCGTTCAAAGATTTTTGAGACGATCGGGATCAAGCTGATGGTTGGGTAACTTTTCGGAAAGACTGTATTCTTGCGCGGCTTTAATATGCATGCCACACTTGCCTCTTTCCTACATGTTGGGAAGTGGCGCAGGGTGAGGCATGCGTTGTAAATCCGCGTCAAGTGGATCACAGGCTTCCGAGGAAGGTGCTGGAGCATGGTGGCTGTGACACTATCGTGCCCAGGGGATCTGTTGGGTTTCAGGCTTTTGATTTGAACGATCACCTGTTGAGGGCTGACGATGGGGATGTGGATCTCCGCATTTGGTGGTGGTGTTGCCTCGTAGAGGTATTCCACCATGTCCTCCACATTTTCGGTGAACTCGTCGTTTTGAGGGTCTCCCCTTGGTTCGAATTGACTCTCCAAGTAGTCTGCAAAACACGTGGCTTTCTCTTGGCGCTCGTCCGCGAGTCTTCCATGAGTGCCATGGAGTGGATGCCTTTGCTCGTTCCGGTCCCTTCTGAGGGAGCGGATGATCTGCCAGGGTTGCTTCTCAGTGAGGTCAACCCTATGCATTGTGTGTTCCCAGGCCACTGAGCGGTGTGCACGAAGCAGTCTTCTTGCCAGGGATTTAAACCGCCGGTAGACTACTTCGATCCTAGGGTGGCGGAAACGCTGCCATAGCTTCCGGACGACTGCTTTAGCTTTAAGCAGCTGGAGGAGTTCAGAAGGTATGGTTCTGGGTATATGGTATTCCGATGGAATGCGGTGCATGTGCGCCCGTACCACATTTAGGAAATGTTGGGAGAAGGATGTGGCTGCCGCTTCCAACGCCTCGATAGGGTCGACGCGCGGTCGCGGGTATATGGTTTGTTTAAGGTCAAGGAGGGCTGCATCCCAGTCAACCTCGTATGTCTAGTCTGGATTTAACAGAGCTGGTATGTCAACGTTCGAGTCCAACAACGAGTCGAGTTCGTTGGCTACAGAGAGACCTAGATGGAATGTGAAGTTCTTGGTGATCATGATATCGAGAACGTCTGGCCTTCCGCGGGCCGGGTAGAAAGTAGGTCCTCTCGGTTCATGCGCGACGAGGTTTGGGTTACCGCTGATGCGGCGGTAGAGCATGCGCCTCTTGGCATTTGAGGTGCGGCTGTGCCAGTGGGCATGCTTCGCGCTGAGGTCAGCTGCTATGCAGACCGCTGGGTGGAGGCTCAGTAGGGTGGTGCAGTCCGCCTCATGGAAGCGGTGGTCGGGAGGGTCGTATGCCACTATCAGCAACGTGTCGAGTCCGCCAATTGCGAGCCTGATGGCGCAAGCCTCCACGTGCTGGAGTGCGGGTAGCGGGAAGGGCGTTTAAGTGATGTGGTTTCGAATGAAGATGGCTGTGCCACCGCCTCATCGTTCGACGCGATCCGATCGATGGGTGGCGTAGTTAGGCAGCGAGAAATGCGAGGCAGCATCCAGGTGTGTCTCGTGGAACAGTAGAATGTCAATCCCGAAGGATTGTGCAAACTCAAGTGAGCTGGGGTGGTGACCCCGGATGCCATTTGCGTTCCAGAACGCGCTGTGCCATGGCCTCCGAGCAAGTCGAGAGGCCATAACTTGGCTGATCCGGGATACAGCTCCTCCAGCGTTTGAAGCACAACAGAGTGTTTCTGCATTGGGGTTCGCAGGGGATTGCTTACCTGCAGCTTGCAGTTGCGCAGTGCAGGAAGGGCCCTTTGAATGTGGTTCCCATATAACAGGAAGAGGACCTGGAATTCCTCCATGTCAGCCTGGGACACGGTGGCCCCGAAGACTGCTGGAGTTGCGCCGGCAATTGCCGGTGTATGTGTTGCAGGTTCCACCGGGGTCGCTACCTGCGTTGCTGGTGTATCTGGTGCCTCTGATTTCGTGGCACGAGCTGGGGTGGTTGCTGGCTGCTACTTTGCGGCGGGCGGATTAGTGGATTTCCCAGTTTTCTTGCCTCTGCCGCTCTTTTCGGCTTCCCGCACTTATTGTCCCCGCTTGTGGAGGGTACAGCGGGTTCGGCCACTGTTGCCGGTACTGGAGAGGGTGCTGTAGGGCGGGCGGACGCCTTTGCCCTCTGCAGGGTGGTTACGAGACGCCAGGGCGGACTGTAGCCGTCTCCAGGTTGCCTTGGCGGCGGGTCTCAATAATCCGCAGCCTCGTTTCATTGCCCTTGTAAACGCTCACGTGCTGCTGCTTGCAGTTTGCACATTGGCGCTCCTCGGGCGGCTTGGGACAGTCCTTCAGGGCATGAGGGCCAGCGCATCTCAAGCTTGCGAACTTTCGCTCGCACATAGCGCTTGAGTGGTGGAACCCAATGCACCGATGGCACTGCACGGGTCCTTCCCTGCCGTGAAAGCGTTCCACTTTCACGACGGCAAAGATCAACCTACTGACGAGGTCAATGGGCTGCACTTGGGTCTCTCGCACCTTGTCCACATGGACCAGGAAAAGAGGCATGGGAACTTTTTGGTGCCTTCTTGTGAAGACACAGTCTTACTCAGTTGGGCGACTGAGATGCCTTCTATGCCATGTTCGTCCTGTAGCGCCAGTCTGCCGTCGTCAGGAGTGCAGTCAGAGTCTAAGCCTCTGATTATTCGCCTCTCAACGTGTGGCCGTTGAGTCAAATAGCTGTATAACTCTATATTCTGCCCTGGCAGAACAGTCTTTGCGGCCTCAAGATCCTCCACGCTAGAGGTGATTATTCGAACCTTTTCAGGCCTCCTGTGCGCATCGAATTTCATCTTCAGGCGCTGGGCCAGAAGTCTCATTATTCTCACGTGATTGGGGAAAGTGTCTGCCACGAGAGGGCGCAGTCCAAGCCCCCCTTTGAGTGGGGGTGGATGATGGCCCTGTGGTTGGGGCGACGGTGGTTTAGGACGTTGCTTCCTTCTCTGTCCCTCTACGAGCACGAAGGTCTCGGCGTCGGAGTCGTCTGACTCCGGCAGTGGAACCTGGGAGGTGTGGGCACGAGCTGATGGTGCAATAGGTTTGCAGGGGGCAGCAGCAGTCTGCTGCCCCGTGAGCTTAGTGCGCTTTTGCACTGGTTCTGCGCTCTCAGGAGAGGCAGGGTTAGAGGTTGGTCTTGGTCTTACGCCGTCCGCAGTCAACGCGGTTTCCCTCCGGCTGCTGGAAGTGGACCGGACCCCCCCTAGGGAGGTGCCTACGCGAGCCATTGAGACTCGGGGTGTGGAGCCGGAGGCCCTTACCCTTGGCTGTGGTCTTATCAGCCCGCTGTTTCGTTGTCTGTCGGTCCGTCCGTCTAAGTAGGAAGAGAAAGCAGACAGTGTGAGAGTAGTATGAAAGTAGGGGATTGCTCTAGGCTTGGGTTTACGCTCTTGTTGTGCCGGGCCGGGGCCCGCTGTTAAATTTGGAAGTCGCCAATGGAAAAGCTGCTGCTGTAGCGCCGGCAAGGCTTCAGGTCGACAGTGCAGTCTGTGGCTCGCTGCTGCTTGCTGCGCCTAGAAGAAGGCCATTCGGAACTACTTCTACGGCGGGCTAGATGAAAGCTGCTGCACGAAGATGCTGGTTGCTTGCGCGGCTAATCTACCTCACGAGTTGTACAGTCCACGTGTATGAGTCGGCGTCTGCAAACAAACCACTGATCAGGACACGAGTGGTAGTGATGGTCTTTCCGATGTGTCTAATTTACGGTCTCCCACAATCCCAGGAAATACAGTACACTTCCGGAACTTGGAAGTCTAGTTTGTCTTTCACAGGTCTCAACATGTGTTTAATCTTCGGAGGAGGACTGTGGATGGTTCTGGCGTTGTATTTGGTGAAAATATGGTTCTGGCAGAATCAGTAGAAATCTCGCCGAATACCTACATCAGGATCATCAACAAGCCACCTCCGTATATTGAACACCTTTTGAGACCGGTGAAAGACAAATTGTCTTTGGCCATTTCCTTTAAGCGGAGCAGGCTTAATCGCGATGTTGGTCTTCAGTTCAGATCCTCTTGGAAGTTGGTCTTAAAATTGAAATCACTCCGCTCAAGAAGCACAGATTTATGCAGCTTATGTAAGCTCGATGATATCTACCAGGGCAATCCACACAAAGCGAAGATTGAACTTCCCTCTAACGACCTGGAGGTTACCGAGCTGTCCCAATGAGCACCCGGCCCCTCCGTGGGGCTTTCCATAGGGCAAGACCCAGAGACTAGCGAGTACCTCCCCGCGCACTTGGTCCTACGCACTCTAGATGGAATGGATTGGGATACGGGACATCGCGCCACATCCCAAAAGGGGAGGGCTACAGATTAGACCTCGGTAGGTTCGCATGGTGATCTAGCACAACTTCTACTAGCTATGTAGACTAGTACGCGGGAATATATGGCTACCCACAACCCCGTCCTCAACGTTATCTCCTGACTTGGTGTTTAGCTTACTGCAGTCTTTTGTTCAGGGATACGAGTTTTGACAGTGTTTTGTCTTTGTTGACAGTGCTTCCTCGCTGTTGATTTTTTGTCATCTCAATTTAGTGTTTATAAACATTCCGTATCTGTACATATCCTGATGATGTCAGCGATAGACGCTCTTCTCATCTGTTTTTTATCCCGAGTTATATGTTATATATTCGTCGCCAAGAAGGTTTCAGATCTTACTGTAATTGCTTAGACCTGTTCTCCGGTTTGTTCGTCATCCTCTATAGCAGTTGTATGTCTTCAAGCCTGGAATTCTAAGGGATTTCCGCGCGTTTATGACCTGCGTAAACTGAGCTACCTTTCTTCGGAGGGGTAGCCTTATTAATCATTCTTCACAGATTCTGCATCATATTGCAATTCGCACTTTCTATGTGACTCTATCCCCTATGTATTACTTCCCATTATGAACGTATTATATTCCACCAGGAAATTCAAAATCGAGGAATGACCAAAGTTACGTGTCTTTATATATATTCCCGATTGGCTCTCCCCTAGGGAGTCCGGATTCGCTCCTACACGACAGCAGAGTGTAATTTGTGGTGGAAAATATGGTGTTGGGTGGGTTTCTTTCAGGTCCTCCAGTTTCCCCCACCATCGTTCCACCAATTGCTCCATTATTCATTCATCCCAGGCGTTGAGCCAAACCTCCATCCCTTATCCCATGTGTCAGGTCAATATTCGCTCTGAAGGAAACCAGGCGACTTCTAACACAAGTATTGCTGAGGAAGGGAGACTTAAAACTATATATATTCTTTATTTTGCTGTTTTTTATTATTTCCATTTCATTACATTTTGCTTCCTGTACTTTTAAATATGTACACTTATCATATAAACACCCATGCCAAAGGCAACCCTTCAATCGGCGGCTGCTAGAAATACACACACTAGCAGACACGGCTACGGAGAACGGGATTACTTTGAAACTCACATAACTTGTTTATAGTCATAATTTTTGTGGCCCTTCTTAAAATAGACTCCTCTGACTGCCATGCTGTTGTCCCAGCTTTTCTGCCCGTGTTCAAAGACATGCTGGAAACCATTTTTATAGATCCTTCAAAATCGCCTCCGCAGCCTTCACCACTGCTTCTGATGATGGCTAATGCCTCCGACCAAGGCGTACCTTCAAGTTAGAGAATAGAAAAGTTCAGGTGGGGCTAAACGCGTACAATATTCAGGGTGAAAGGTGCATTTCACGTTGATTTTTGCAAGATATTCAGCAACAGCATTGGCAATATGCGGCTGCGCATTATCATGGTGCAGCATCCAGCCTGCTTCACGGAAATGTGGTCTTTGGCGCCTGCTATAGACTTGCAATGTTTTCAGGACATCCCTGTAGTATTGTCCAGTTACTGATGTGTGTGCAAGTACAACATGCTGATAAATCATTCCATGAATATCAAATAATGAGATGACCGTAACCTTCCTAGCAGAAGCAACGACTTTTTCTCTATTGGCAGTTGGTGATGAACGAGATTTCCACTCTTGAGCTTTGCTGATTGCGCTCAGGATCGAAATGATGTAGCCAAGTGTCATCAGCAGTGATTACGTTTGTAGGAAACTCCGGATGCTCCTTTATTATCAGCCTTAACTGCATGCAGAACTGGATTCGAATGCCCTTTAGTTTGGGAATCGACAGTCTAGGAACCCATCGCGCACAAACACGGCTCATGTTTAATGTTTCTGTCACTAACGTGTGGGTGTAAACCAATGAAATATTCAGTATTTCAGAAAGTAAGCTTATGGTAGTTCGTCAATCCTCTCACAATGGCAGCAGCAGAATTGTAGTTTCCTTCCATATGATCAGTAACTAGAGCACCGGTTTCACCTTCTTTCAGATTGTCTCCCCACTTTAAACAATTTAAGCCACCTTCGAGCTGTGTTGTAGGGAAGAGCAGACTCTCCATAGGCCTCCTGTAATATTGTATAGGCCTCAACTGAAGATTTGTTGAGACGAAAGCAGAATTTCCAAGTCGCATATTGCTCCTCGCGTGTTACCTCCATTGCAGAGGTAGGCGTTTTTGAACATGTCTGAATTTGCCTGGTTTCTACAGGCGGGAACCAGGAGTACCAACGATGGCATTACCAGAACGCATTTGTTTCACATAAAGCTAACAGAATTTAATAAGACTGAATTGTAGTGCGAAAAATTATGACCGTAGAAGGTTATGCTCATTCATCATTGAACAGCTATCGTACATCTGCAATTGTGGAGTTATTTGTTATTGGGATATGGTAAATATTATGAGACAGAGTGCTGGATTCATTAAACTAAATTACTGTTTTCTACCAAAAGTACGCCAATGGTTTTGAACAACATTAAACGCTAGAATTTAAACTTTTAGGTACAGGCCAAGAAGAGGGAGAAAGAAAACATTAGACCGTACCATACGTATACCTAATTGCCCCGTGAATATTCCAAGTGCGTGTAGCACAAGGCAATAGTCGGGGGAAAGTTGCAAAAGGTTTATCAATCCACTTATAACTTATTAGATCTATATTCACAATATTCTCAGGATACAAGCCAGGTGAAAATACGAGTGGAACCCGACGTTTCGGGAGCGAAATCAAGATATGAACGAATAAGAAATGTTATTAAACTTTAAATTGAGATAACAAAAAAATAAATGACAAAACACTATCAAAGTTTGTATCCCTGAACAAAAGACTGCAGTAAATTAGCTACCAAGTCATGAGATGGCGAGAGTGTAGAAAACTAGTTGTTGAGTGTGTAATTTACGTCCTCCAACGTTAAGTCATATCGGACGATGAACGAAATGGGTGAAATGATGCTCAAATAAACCCAGGATACATCGAGCTTAGAGTTACCCCACATTCATCTATCAGGATAAGGGAAAATCCCGGACAACCATCCAGATAACTCACCATTACCAAGAATCGATCTCGGGACCTCTTGAACGTGACGCAGATACGCTACCATCTACGCTAACGAGGCGGGCAGAAAACTAGTTTGGGCATAGAAAGGTGACTAATTAATTTGACATTGAAGCTAAATAAAGCTGTGCTACTTGAGCCGATTGACTTCATTTTAAGACCATCTTCTAAGATGTACTGAACAGAAGACCAGCATCGCGGTTAGGCGTGATCCTCTCAAAGGAAATGGCCAAAGCCTCCTTAACCTTTCGCTACCAGTAACTGCTGCATTTTCCCAGGACGGTGGTCTTCTGAAAGTTGGCTCTATGGTCCATATCAAAGGAAAGTTCTGCCAGTCCAAACTTCTCAGGTTGCATTAAACGAATGCTCCTTTAATATTCCTTTATTCTGGTATTGATAAGTCCTTCCGGTGTGTCTTATATACGCTGTCCCACATTCATGGGGAATGCGGTTCACTTCAGAAACTTGGTAGTCTTGTTTGTCCTTCATATGGTTTAACAGGTTTTTAATCTTTGGAGGTGGCTTGTGGACGGTTCTGATTTATTTGGCGACCATTTGGTTCTGACAGAATCAGCAGAAATCTCGCCCAATTCATCGGGATCATCAGCAAGCCATCTCTGAAGATTAAACACCTGTTGAGACCAGTGAAAGGCAAACTGGACTTCGCAGTTCCGGGAATGTACCGCAATCCCTGGTGTATGTGGGACGCCGTATATAGGACAAATCGGACGGACCATCACTACCAGAATAAACGAACATGAACGGAGCATTCGACTTCCAAAAAACTGAGAAGTCTTTACTGGAAGAGAATTGCACTGATATGGACAATAGATCCAAATTTCGAAAGAAGGCCATCGTGGGGGATATGCAACAGCTACTGGGAGTGGAAAGTTAGCGGGTCTTTGGCCATTCATCCGAGAGGAGCACGCTCAATGGTGACGCTGGTTTTCAGTTGCGTTACTCTTGGAAACCGGCCTTAAAAGTGGAAATCCTCCCGCTGAAGAAGCACAGATTTATACAGCCTATATAAGCTCGAGGTTATCTAGCAGGGTAATCCGCACAGAGTGAAGATTGACCTCTCCTCTAATGACCAGGGAGTTACCTAGCTGTCCCAAATCGCACACAGCACCTCTGTGGGGCTTTCCATAGGGAAAGACCTTGACAACAGCAACCCCCACCTTTCGGTCTTACGAACTCAAGATGGGATGGAAGTGGATATGCGAATTACGTGCGCCAACCCCAAAGGGGAAGGCTACTGATTAAGCTCGGTGGGGCCTCTTGGTGGTCTCGCACAACTTCTACTAACTATGCAGGCCAGTACGCGGGAATATATGGCTTCCCTCAACTCCGTCCGAGGAGGTACCTGATCTCACACGGTTTTCGGTAACCACTTCCCCCTCGTGTCTAACCCAATAAGAACAACTACTATTCAAGAAGGGGCTCGAATGTTCGCCCGAGGTTCCTCCAGTAACGTCGGAGGCACTACGAATGCTAGGGGTCCGCAGCGCTCGCACCACAGCAGCTAAAGGGGACGAAACCCCTGCCTCACGGGATATCTTACATCATGAATATCAAATTAGGTAGTCACGTTTCTATGACCTACCTAGCTTTATACACTCACGCCATCTCTTGACCTGGTATTTAATTAACTGCAGTCTTTGTTCGAGATTACGAGTGTTGGTAGTGTTTTAGCTTTGTTGAGAGTGCTTTGTATCTGTTAATTTTTTATTATCTTTATTTAATGTTTATTAAAATTCCTTATTCGTTCACATCCTGATGATGGCAGCGATGTACGCCCTTCTCACCTGTTTTGTATCCCGAGAATATATTTCATATATTCGTCGCCAAGAAAGTTTCAGATCTTACTTTAATTTATTAGACGTGTTCGACGAGTTGTTGGTCGTTCTCTATAGCAGTTGTATGACTTCAAGCCCTGGAATTCTGAGGCACTTCTGAGTGTATCTGTGACCTTGGAGTTTATTGTGTTAACTTACTTAAGAGGGGTCGTGTCATCAATGATTTTTCACAGATTCTGCATCATATTTCAATTCACACCTTCTATGCGAGTCTATCGTCCGATGTATTACTTTCTCACTATGAAAGTGTTATATTCCACCCAAAAACTCAAAATCGAGGGATGACTAAATTTGCGTGTCTCTTTTTTTATATTGTCGCGAACATATTATTTACGATAGCGTGGAGCGGAACGATAATGGACAGATAGTGCCGGGTAGAGATGAAGAGGTTGCCTAAGCAGATAAACATAGCACGATGATAAAAGGTATGTCAAAACAGTAAGTTAGATAAAAAACGATATTCTAGTTACATCTTGATTGCCTTGCAGAACATTCGATTTCTTGTTAGTTATATAATATTCCGGAAAATGTCTAGTAAAATGAGTCGTGGTTTATACAAGGAAGAAGGGACTCACCAAGGGACAGCTGTAAACAGTCATGACGAGAGTTGTAATTGAAACTGGTGTGTGTTTTGGAAGTGAACTCTTTGTTGCGTTCAACGACCTTGAAGGATTGTATTTGTGTGTTACGTAATTCGTCTGGTGGACCAAATGTATTTCTACGGGAATAACGAACATTTTGAATCTCTGCAACTTGGACCTTTAATTCTACGAACCCACACAGTCACAATATATTCCCCCTTAACTCTCAACTAGGTCGTCCAGATTCGCTCCGAGGCGACCGCAAAGTGGGATTTGTGGTGAACAACATGGGTTTCCTCCGGGTCCTCTGGTTTCCCCCACCATCATTCCATCAACTTCTACATCATGCATTCATACCAGGCTTTCAGCTGAACCTCCAACACTGATCTCATCTATCAGGTCAATATGCTTGATCTACTTCGCTCAGAAGGAAACGAAGCGACTCCTAACACCAACATTCGTGAGCAAGGGGACTTAAAAGAATATATATATATATATATATATATATATATATATATATATATATATATATATATATTCTTTATTTGACCGTATTTTATTATTTCCATTTTTTCCATTTTGCTTCCTCTACTTTTACATATAAACACCCATACCAAAGGCGAAACTGGAACCCGCAACCCTCTAATCGGCGAATGCTAGAAATACACACGTTAGCGAGGACCGACAATGGCTTAAAACTCACTTAACTCTTTTAGTATGCACTTACATTGCTACTTACCCCGTTTTCCTGTAATTCGAAAGCGATTTTGAATAGGACGACTTAGACACCTTCAGGCAACAAACTTGAATAGCCATGATGATTACGGTGACACGCATTGCGCTAGACATCCACTCAAAGCTGGAAGTCGTGAGTTGGTGTCACGGTGACCGCAGTCAAATGTGCCTGTGGTAAACGGTGTAGGAGGGCCCACGTAAAATAATCGTTGTGTTACCATGTGTGGATGACAGCAGGGTATCATTTCATTGTAGTTGCTTGGTTTTTGATTTTTTACTTTAAAACACTACAATGTAAATAATGATCATGATGATGGCGTACGTAATTTTAACTCGTTAAAGGACGTATATCAGGAATATAGCAGTAAAAATATATTAAAATTAATTTAAATATTAATAAAATTCACGTATCCATCATGATGGGCACCGTGACTGTAAGGAGGGGTTTTAATAATGTTTTGAGCAAATTTATATGTGTGTGCGTGTGTGTGTGCGTGTGTGTGCGCGCACGATTCACCCTGTGAATATTGTAAATTTAAAACAAAAAGTCAAATTCAGACTTGACTTTTGTTCAGTATCTTCCAACGATACGTCAAGGAAATATTGAAGGAAACACTCCATCCAAATGTCGCAAGAAACGAGATGTGGTCATCATCATGACACTCCAAAACGGGAAGTTGACTATCTAGTACAGGGTTCGTTACCTAACGTCGCTCCTTGATTTCCTCATCATGCCAAGTGGGCACCTGACCTGTGCGCGGGTGGGATCAATCCCGGGCTCTTTCCATAGCAGGCAACCAAATCATAACACTCCAGCCCATTGTTCCACGGCAATGGACTTGTATGACATAAACATACAACGGGTGTTCGTCACATTTTTTTAAAAAAATCATTTTTTGTTTTGTTTTTGTTTTTTGTTTTTTGTTTTTTGTTTTTTGCTACGTACTTTACTCATCATAATTTTAATGTTCCTTCTCAAAATAGTCTCCCCTGAATACGATGAGCTTGTCCCAGCGTTTCTGCCGGTCTTCAAAGACATGCCGGAAACAATTTTGAGAGATCCTTCAAAATCGCCTCCGGAGCCTTCACTACTGCTTCGGTTACTGGACAATGCCTATTACGAAGGCGTTTCTTCGAGGTAGGGAATAGAAAAGGTCAGCAGGGGCGAAACCGGTACTATAGGGAGGGTGAGGGATTCATTAAACTTTGATTTGTTCAAGATATGCAGCAACAACATTGGTAATATACGGCCGCGCATTATCGTGGTGCAGCGTTCAGCCTGCTTCACGGAAATGTGGTTTTTGCGCTTGATATGAACTTGCAATGTCTTTATGACATCCCTGTAGTATTGTACAGTTCCTGATGTGTGTGCAGGTATAAAATGCTGATAAATCATTCCATTAATATCAAAGAATGAGATGTTCATAGCTTTCCCAACAAAAGCAACCACTTTTGCTTTTTTGGGGGGAGGGGGTTGGTGATGAAGGAGATTTCCAAGTTGAGCTTTGCTGTTTCCTCTCAGGATCCACATGTCGTAGCCAAGTTCCAACAGCAGTGATTATGTTTGAAAGGAACTCCGGATCTTCCTCTAACATCAACTTTAACTGCATGCAGACCTGCAAGCGAATATCCTTTTGTTCGGGAATCAACAGTCTTGGAACACATCGCGCACCAACATGTCTCATGTGTAATGTTTCTGTCACCAACTTGTGGCTGGCACCCAATGAAATGTTCAGTATTTCAGAAACTGATCTTAATGTAATTCGTCGATCCTCTCTCACAATGGCGACAGCAGTGTTGATGTTTTCTTCCATAAGAGCAGTAACTGGAGCAACGGCTCCACCTTCCTTTGAAATTGATTGTCTCCCCTCTTTAACACTTTAAACCACCTTCGAGCTGTGCTGTAGGGAAGAATAGACTCTACACAGGCCTCCTGTAACATTGTATAGGCATCAACAGAAGACTTGTTGAGACAATAACAGAATTTCGAAGCCGCATATTGTTCCTCACATGTTACATCCATTGCAGCTATAGGTGATAATAAACATGTCGGAACTTGCCTTGCTCTCACAGGCGGGAACGAGGAGTACCAACAATGAAACTACTACGGCGTGTTTGCTTCCGTTTAAGCTAACAGGATATAATATTGAATTTTAGTGCGAAAACTTATGACCGTAAAAATATGATCATTCTTTAATGAAGTCCTCGTATGTCTTGATTTGTGAAGTTATTTGTTATTTGGATATGGTACACATTATGAGACAGAGTCCAGGATTTATTTAACTAAAATACCGTTTTCTACCAAAGGTATTCCAATTGTTTTGAGCAATATTAAACACAAGATTTGAAGCGTTTAGATACACGTTAACAAGAGGGAAAAAGAAAAACTTAGGCCATAGCATGGATATACCTCATTATCCACTGAATATTCCAAGTGTGTATAGCACAAAAGAATACTCAGAGGAAAGTTTCAAAGGCTTTAGCAATGCACTTATAACTTATTAGATTTACAATTGAGCTAACAAAAGATCAATGACAAAACACAACCTATGTTCGGATCCCTGAACAAAAGTCTGTAGTAAATTAAATACCAAGTCATGAGACGGTGTGACTTTAGAAAACTAGTTTTTGTGTGTGTAATTTACGTCCTCCAACGTTACGTCATATCGGACGATGAATGGAATAGGTGAAATGATGCTCAAAAGAGCCCATGGTCCATAGAGCTTACAGTTACCCGAAATTCGTCAATCAGGATGAGGGAAAACCACAGAAAAGCATTATCCAGGTAACTCACCCTGACAGAGATTCGAACTCGGGACTTCCTGAACGTGACACAGACACGCTACCATCTACGCTATCAAGCCGGGCAGAAAACTAGTTAGGGCATAGAAAGGTGACTAATTATTTTTATCATTCAAGATGTATAAATCTGTGTTTCTTAAGCCGTTTGGTTACATCTTAGGACCATCTTCCAAGTAGAACTGAACTGAAGACCAGCATTGCGATTTGGTGTGATCCTCAAAAGAAATGGTCAAAGCCTCCTTAACTCACCGCTACCGGTAACTGCATTTTCGCACGACGGTCGTCTCATGAAAGTTGGCTCTATAGTCCATATCAAGGAAATGATCTGCCAGTCCACACTTCTCAGGTTGTATTAAACGAATGTTCCTTTAAGGTTCGTTTATTCTGGTTTTGATAAGTGCTTCCGGGGTGTCTTATATACGGTGTCTCACATTAATGGGGAATGCGGTACACTTCCGAATCTTGGAAGTCTGTTTAGTCTTTCATCCGGTCTCAATTGGTGTTTAATCTTCGTAGGTGGCTGTTGGATGGTTCTGATTTATTTGGCGACAGTTTGGTTCCGGCAGATTCAGCAGAAATCTCGCGAAATACATCAAGATCATCTACAAGCCAGCTCCGAAGAGAGCTCCTGTTGAGACCGGTGAAAGACAAACCGGACTTCCAAGATTCGGAAGTGTACCGGATTCCCTGCATATGTGGGACGCCGTATATAGGACAAACCGGAAGGACCATTGCTACGAGAATAATCGAACGTGAACGGAGCATTCGCTTGATGCAACCTGAGAAGATTGGCCTCACAAAGCATTGTTTGGTATGGACCATAGACTCAACCTTCGGGAGACGACCATATTGGCAAAATACAGCAGTTACTGCGAGTGAAGTGTTAAAGGAGGCTTTGGCTATTTTATCTGAAGGGACACGCTTAATCGCGATGCTGGGTTTCAGTTCAGTTAGTCTTAGAAACCGGCATTAGAAGTAGGTACAAATCAACCGGCTCTAGAAGCACAGACACATACAGCTTGAATGTCAAATTACGTAGTCACGTTTCTATGATCTAATTAGCTTTATACATTCACGGTATCTCTTGACCTGGTATTTAATATACTGCAGGCAGTCTTTTGTTCAGGGATAATAGTAGTGCTCGTGTTTTGTCGTTGTTGATAGCGTTTTGTCGGTGTTGGTTATTTGTTACCTCAGATTAACGCTTAAATAACATGTTTTATTCCTTCATATCCTAATGATGGGAGATATGTTCGCTTCCGAAACATGGATATCTAATCTTCTTTTCAGCTGGCTTGTTTCCCGAGGATATATTTTAAATATTCGTCACCAAGAAAATTTCATATCTTTCCTTAATTTATTAGACCTGTTCGACGGGTTGCTCGTCGTTCTCTATAGCAGTAGTATGACTTCAAGCCCTGGATTTCTAAGGCATTTCCGCGCGTTTCTTTGACCTTTCGGTCTACTGTATTACCTTTCTTCGGAGGGGTCGTGTTATCGATTATTTTTCACAGATTCTGCATCATATTTCAATTCGCACTATCTATGCGAGTGTATCGTCCGATGTATTATTTTCTCACTATAAAAGTATGATATACTATCAAAAAATTCGAAATTGAGGCATTTCCAAATTTGCGAGTCTTTTGTATTTTTTACATTTGGTTATATATTCCAGCTTAGCTCTCTCCTAGGCGGTACGGATCTACCCCCAGGCGACAGAAAAGTGGGATTTTTGGTGGACAACATAGCGTTGGGGTGGGTTTCCTCGGGGTCCACCCGACTGCCGGCCTCACGTCCACAGCAGCAAGAAAGGAAATATGGTCAACATCACGACACTCCAAAACAGGGAGTTGACTCCAAGGTTCGTTACCTAACGTACCTCCTCTATTTCTTCACCATGCCGAGTGAGCGACTGTCCAATGCCCGGGTGGGATCGATCCCGGGCTCTTTCCATAGTAGGGAACCACAGCACAACGCTCTAGGACACTATGCCACGTGAATGGAACTGTATGACGTATACAAAGTCTTATATACGAGGGCTTTTCAATAAATAATGGTCAAAATTTCTTTTTGAAAACGTATCTCTACTCACCCTCATAATTTATGATGGTCCTTCTCAAAATTGTCTCCCCTGAATGCGATGCACTTGTCCCAAGTTTTCAGCCAGTCTTCAAGGACATGCTGGAATTCGCGTTTCAGAAATCCTTCAAAATTGCTTCTGCAGCCTTCACCAATGCTTATCATGATAGATAATGCCGCCCACAAAAGCTTTTCTTCAAGTAAGCGAATAGAAAATGGTCACATGGGGCTAAATACAGACTATCAGGACGGTGCTTCATGCTGACTCTTGCAAGATGTTGAGCAACAACATTGGCAATATGCGGCCGAGCTTTATCGTGGTGCAGCATCCAGCCTGCTTCACGGAAATGTGGTCTTTTTCGCCTGATATGGACTTGCAGTTATTTCAGGACATCCCTGTAGAATTGTCCAGTTACTAGCGTGTGTGCAGGTACAACATGCTGATAAACCATTCCATGAATATCAAAGAATGAGATGACCATAACTTTCCCAGCAGAAGCAAACACTTTTGCTATTTTGGGGGTTGGTAATGAAGGACATTTCCAACCTGAACTTTGGTGTTCGCTCTCAGGATGAAAATGATGTAGCCAGGTTTCATCAGCATTGACTACGTTAGTAAGAAACTCCGGATCTTCCTCTAACATCAACTTTAACTGCATGGAGACCTGCATGCGAATGTCATTTTACTCGGGAATCAACAGTCTTGGAACCCATCGCGCACAACCACGTCTCATGTGTAATATATCTGTCACCAAGGTGTCGGTGGCACCCAATGAAATTTTCAGTATTTCAGAAAGTGATCTTAATGCGATTCGTCGATTCTCTCTCACAATGGCAGCAGCGGTGTTGATGTTTTCTGCCGTAAGAGCAGTAACTGGAGCACCGGAACCACCTTCCTGTGAAATTGAATGTCTCCCCTCTTTAAACATTTTAAATCACCTTCGAGCTCCGCTGTAGGGAAGAACAGACTCTCCTTAGGCCTCCTGTAACATTGTATGGGCCTCAGCTGAAGATTTTTTGAGAAGAAAGCAGAACTTCAAAGCCACGTATAGTTCCTCACAAGTTACCTTCATTGCAGCGGTAGGCGATACTGACATTTCTGATCTTGCCTGTTTCCTAAAGGCGAGAACCAGGAGTACCAACAATGAAACTACTACGGCGTGTTTGTTTCTCATTAAGCTAACAGGATATAATAAAATTGAATTTTAGCGCGAAAAATTATGACCGTAAAAATTTTGATCAATCATTACTTAACAGTCCTGGAAACTCAGGATTTGTGAAGTTATTTGTTGCTTGGACATGGCAAAAATATTACGAGACACAGGCCTGGATTAATTAAACTAAAATTCCGTATTCTACCGAAAGTAGTCCAAAGGTTATGAGCAATATTAAACGATATAATTGAAGCGTGTAGGTACACGTTAACAAAAGGGAGAAAGAAAACCTTAGGCCATAGCGTAGCTATACCTAATTACCCCCTGAATGTTCCAAGTGCGTGTAGCACAAAAGAATACTCAGAAGAAAGTTTCAAAAGCTATAGCAATCCACTTATAATTTATCAGATTTATATACAAGATATTCTCGGGATATAACCCAGGCGAAAAGACAATGAGAAGCCGACGTTTCGGGAGCGTACATTGATCCCATCATCAGGATATGTACGAATAAGAAATGTTATTAAACTCTAAATTGAGCTAACAAAAGATCAATGACAAAACACTATCAATGTTCGGATCCCGGAACAAAAGACTGTAGTAAATTAAATACCAATCCATGAGACGGTGTGAGTGTAGGAAACGAGCTGTGTGTGTAGTTTACGTCCTCCAACGTTAAGTCAGATCGGAAGATGAAGGAAATGGGTGAAATGATGCTCAAATGAGCCCAGGGTCCACAAAGCGTAGAGTTACCCGACATTCGACTATTAGGATAAGGGAAAACAGCGGAGATACCTTATTCAGGTAAGTCACCCGGATCGACATTCGAACTCGGGACCTCTTGAACGTGAGGTAGACACGCTAACATCTATGCTACCGAGGCGTGCAGAAAACCCGTTAGGACATAGAAAGGTAACTAATTAATTTGACATTCAAGCTGTATAAATCTGTGCTTCTTGAGCCGATTGATTTCATTTTAAGACATTCTTCCAAGAGGAACTGAACTGAAGACCAGCATCGCGCGTAGGCGTGATCCTCTCAAAGGAAATGGCCAAAACCTTCTTAAATCTCCGCTACCAGTTACTGCTGCATTTTGCCACTACGGTCGTCTCCTGAAAGTAAGCCCTATGGTCCATATCAAAGGAAAGCTCTGCCAGTCCAGAGAGCTCAGGTTGCTTTAAATGAGTGCTCCTTTATTATTCGTTTATTCTGGTATTGATAAGTCCTTCCGCTGTGTCTTATATACGGTGTCCCACATTCATGGGAAATGCGGTACACTTCAGAAACCTGGAAGACTTGATTATCTTTCATCCGGTCTCAACAGGTGTTTAATCTTCGGAGGTGGTTTGTGGATGGATGTGATTTATTTGGCAACTATTTGGTTCCGCCAGAATCAGCAGAATTATCGCCAAATACATCAGGATCATCAACAAGCCAGCTCCTAAGATTAAACGCCTGTTGAGATCGGTGAAAGACAAACTGGACTTCGTAGTTCCGGGAATGTACCGCATTCCCTGTTTATGTGGGACGCCGTATATAGGACAAACCGGATGGACCATCACTAGCAGAATAAACGAACATGAACGGAGCATTCCCTTTCCATAAACTGAGAATTCTGGACTGGAAGAGCATTGCATTGATATGGACAATAGATCCAAATTTCGAAAGAAGACTATTGTGGGGGAAATGCAGCGGCTACTGGGAGTTCAGGGTTAGCGAGGCCTTGGGCATTTCTCCGAGAAGAGCACCAACAATTGTGATGCTGGTTTTCAGTTCCGTTACTCTTGGAAACCGGCCGTAAGCGTGGAAATCCCTCCCCTGAAGAAGCACCGATTTATAGAGCTTATGTAAGCTCGAGTTTATCTACCAGGGTAATCCACCCAGAGTGAAGTTTGACCGCCCCTCTAACGACCAGAGAGTTACCAAGCTGTCCCAAAGGGCACCCGGCACCTCTGTGGGGCTTACCATAGGGCAAGACCTAGACACCAGCAACCTCCCCCCCCCCATCAGGTCCTACGGACTCAAGATGGGATGGAAGTGGATACGCGAATTACGTGCGCCAACCCCAAAGGGGAGGGCTACTGATTAACCTCGGTAGGGCCACTTGGTGGTCTAGCACACCTTCTACTAGCTATACAGGCTAGTACGCGAGAATATATGGCTTCCCTTGTCCTCGTCCGGAGAAGTATCTGATCTCACACTGTTTTCGGCAACCACTTCCCCCTCGTGTCTAACCCAATACGAACAATTCCCATTCAGGAAGGGGCTTGAATGTACGTCCGAGGTTCCTCTAGTAACGTCAGACGTTCCACGAGTGCTAAGTGTCCGCAACGCCCTCACCACGGCAGCTGAAGGGGACGAATCCCCTCCCCTTCGGGATATCATACAGCTCGAATATCAAATTAAGTAGTCACGTTTCTATGGCCTACCTAGCTTTATACACCCACGCCATCTCTTGACCTGGTATTTAATTAACTGCAAACAGTCTCTTGTTCGGGAATACGAGTGTTGATAGTGTTTTGTCTTACTTGATAGTGTTTTATGGTTGTTAGGTTTTTGTAATTTCAATTTAGAGTTTATTAACGTTCCTTATTCGTTTATATCCTGATGATGGCGGCGATGTACACTCTTCTCACCTGTTTTGTACCTCGAAAACATATTTTATATATTCGTCGCCAAGAAATTTCAGATCTTACTTTAATTTATTAGACTTTTTCGACGAGTTGTTGGTCGTCCTCTAAAACAGTTGTATGACTTCAAGCCCAGGAATTGTAAGGCATTTCCGCGTGTATCTGTCACCTTGGAGTCCTTTGTGTTACCTTTCTTCAGAGGGGTCATGTCATCAATGACTTTTCACACATTCTGCATCATATTTCAATTCTCACTTTACTTGCGAATCTATCGTCCGATGAATAATCGTCCGCACTATGAAAGTATGATATTCCACCCAAAAACTCAAAATCGAGAGATGACCAAATGCGCGGGTCTTTCTTATTTTTTATGTTTATATATATTTGCGAACCCATTATTTACGATAACGAGGCGCAGAACAATAAGGGATAGATAGGGCCGGTTGGAGATAAAGCGCCTGCCTAAGCACATAAATTTAGCGCTGGGATAAAAGGCATGTCAAAACAGATAAGTTAGATAAAAAATGTACGTTCTAGTGACATCTTGATTGTCTTACAGAATATTCGATATCTTGTTTGTTACAGAATATTCGAGATATGTCTAGTAATATGAGTCGTGGTATATATAAGGATGCCGCGACTCACCAAGGGACAGTCGTAAGCAGAGTCGTGACGAGAGGTGTAATGGAAACTTGTGTTTTAAAAGTGAACTCTTTGTTGTGTTGAACGATCGCGGAAGGTTGCAATTGTTACGTAATTCTGGTGGAAAAAATGTATTTCTTCGGAAATAAAGAACATTTTTGAATTTCTGCAACTTGGACTTTAATTCTACGAACCCACAGTCACAATATATTCCCCCTTTGCTCTCACCTGGGTGGTCCGGATTCGCTCACAGCCGACCCCAGTGTGGGATTTGCGGTGAACAACATGGTGTTGGGGTGGGTTTCCTCCGGGTCCTCCAGTTTCCCCCACCATCATTTTACCAATTGCTCCACCATTCGTTCATCCAAGGCGTTGGGCACACCCTCCAACCCCGATCGCATCTATCAATTCAATATCATTGGGCTACTTCGCTCTGTAGGAAACCTAGTGACTCGGAACACGAGTATTGGTGAGGAAGGGAGACTTATATATATATATATATATATATATATATATATATATGTGTGTGTGTGTGTGTGTGTGTGTGTGTGTGTGTGTGTGTGTGTGTGTGTGTGTGTGTGTGTGTGTGTGTGTGTGTGTGTGTGTTCTCTATTTTACCTTTTTTATTATTTCCATTTCATTTCATTTTGCTTCCTGTACTTTTACATAAAATACACTATACATATAAACACCCATGCCAAAGGCTAGACTCAAACCCGCGACCCTTAATCGGGGGATACTAGAAATACACACACTAGTAAACACGGCTACGAAGGCCGACAATGTTTTAAAACTCACTTAACTCTTTAGTAAGCACTTAAATTGCTACTTACACCGTTTTTATGTAATTCGAAACTATTTTGTTTAGGATGTCTGGGACATCTTTAGGCAACTGACTTGAATAGCCATAATGATTACGGTAACAGGAAATTGACTGGACATCCACTCAAATTTGGAGGTCGCGAGTTGGTGTCACGGTGACCGCAGTCAAATGCGCCTGTGTTAAATGATGTAGGAGGGCCCACGTAAAATAATCGTTGTGATAGCATGTAGGGATAACAGCAGGGTGTCATTTTAAGACCGACTCGGTAGTGTAGATGGTAGCATGTCTGCCTCACGTTCAAGAGGTGCCGATTTCGAATCTCGCTTATACGAGTTACACGGGTAAGGTTTTTTCCGGGGTTTCACCTTATCCTGAAAGACTAATTTCCGGTAAATCTAAGGTCCATGGACCCCGGACTCATTTGAGCACCATTTCATCCCTTTCATACATCGTCCGGTATCACTTAACGTTAGAGGACGTAAATTAAAAAAGGTGTCATTTCAATGTAGTTGCAAGGTTTTTGCTTCTTTTCTTATAAAATCCTACAACGTGAATGATGATGATGATGATGATGATGATGATAAACATAATTTTAATTGGATAAAGGCAGTATATCAGGCATATAGCATTAAAATTTTCTTAAAATCATTTCAAATATGAACACAATATTTATGTCTATCATAATGGGCACCGTGACTATAAGGAAGGGTTTAAAAATGTTTTGAGTAAATGTGTGTGTGCGATTCTCCGTGTAAATAGTGTAAATCTAAAATAAAAATTCGGATTCAAACTTGACATTTGTTCCGTATCTTCCAATGATACGTCAAAGAAATATTGAACCAAAACCCCCATCCTAAATTATCTCTTTTCTGAAATATTTTTCAGATTTATTTTCTTAAAGGGAAAAGAGGCTCTAAAGAGCCATTAAGGTTCTAAATCACTTACTAATTAAATATATGCCTTTAATTTTCCAGAAATATAATCTGATATCTACTTCATTGTGTATGAACTTTGCTCATTTGTTAAGCGCATGTAACAACGTAACACACGGCGTAACCGCCCGCTAGCGTACCATGGCCTGCTAAAACGACTGCCGACCTCACGTCTACAGACGCAAGAAAGATGTGGTCAGCATCACGACACTCCCAAACGGGAATTTGACTCTCTAGAACAGGATTCGTTTCCTAACGTAGCTCCTCGATTTCCTTACCATGCGAGGATGCGATCGATCCCGGAAGGGAAACAGAGCAGAACGCTCTAGCCCATTATGCCACGGCATTGGACGTGTATGACATAAACAAAATCTTATATACGAGGGCTGTTCAGTAAAGATAGTTCCACATTTATTTTTTGTCAACGTAACTTTACTCACCTTCATAATTTTGATGGTCTTTTTCAAAATGGTCTTCCCTAAATGCGGTGCTCTTGTCCCAGGGTTTCTGCCAGTCTTAAAAGATCTGCTGGAAACAGTTTTTCATAGATCCTTCTTGATCGCCTCCGCAGCGTTCACCACTACCTCTGATGATGGATAATGCCCCCCCCCCCCCCCAAGGAAGGCGTTTCTTCAAGTTAGGGAATCGAAAAGAGTCACATGGGGCTAAATCCAGCAAACAGGGAGGGTTATTGATGCACTTCATGTTGATTCTTGCAAGATATTCAGCAAAAACATTGGCAATATGCGGCCGCGAATTATCGTGGTGCAGCATCCAGCCTGCTTTACGGAAATGTGGTGTTTTAAGCCTGATATAGACTTGCAATGTTTTCAGGACATCCCTGAAGTATTGTCCAGTTACAGATATGTATGCAGGTACAACATGCGGATAAACCATTCCATGAATATCAAAGAATGAGATGACCATACCTTTCCCAGCAGAAGCAACCACTTTTGTTTTTGGGGGGTTGGTGATGAAGGAGATTTCCACACTGAGCTTTGCTGTTTGCTCTCAGGATTAAACTAATGTGGCCAAGTTTCATCAGCAGTGATGACGTTTGTAAAAAACTCAGGATCTTGCTCTAATATCAACTTTAACTGCATGCAGACCTGCATGCGAATGTCCTTTTGTTCGGGAATCAACATTCTTGGAAACACTCACGAACAAACCTGACTCGTGTGTAATGTTTCTGTCACCAACGTGTGGGTGGCAACCATTGAAATGTTCAGTATTTCATAAAGTAATCTTGAGGTAATTAGTCCATCCCCTCTCAAAATGGCAGCAGCAGTATTAATGTTTTCTTATGTAAGAGCAGTGACTGTAGCACCGGGTTTACGTTCCTTTTAAATTAACTGTCTTCCCTCATTAAACATTTTACCAATCTTCGAGTTGTGCAACAGGAAACAACAGAATCTCCATAGGCCTCCTGTAACATTGTATAGTCCTCAACTGAAGATTTGTTGAGACGAAAGCAGAATTTCAAACCCGCATATTGTTCCTCGCGTGTTACCTCCATTGCACTGGTTGGCGATACTGAACATGTCTGTACTTGAATGGTGCTCACGGACAAGAACCAGGAGTACCAACAATGGAACTACTACGTCGTGTTTGTTTCACATTAAGCTAACAGAACGTAATAAGGTTGAATTTTAGTGCGAAAATTTATGACCGTGAAAAATTATCACTCTTTATTGAACAGCCCTCCTACATCTGGATTTTTGAAGTTATTTGTTACTTGGACATAGTACATATAATGAGTTACAGCCCTGAATTTTTTAACTACAATGTCGTTTTCTACCAAAAGTAGTTCCATGGTTTTGAGCAATATTAAACGCAAGAAAGGAAGCGTTTAGGTACACGTTAACAAGAGGGAGAACGATAACCTTAGGCCATAGCATAGATATACCTAATTACCCCGTGAATATTTCAGGTGCGTGTAACACAAAAGAATACTCAGAAGAAAGTTTCAAAAGCTTGAGCAATCCACTTATAATATATTAGATTTACATTCAAGGTATTCTCGGGATACAAGCCAGGTGAAAAGACGAATAGAAACCGTCGTTTCGGGATCGTACATCGCTCCCATCAAGGTATGAACGAATAAGAAATGTTATTAAACTCTAAACTGAGATAACAAATGTTCAATGACAAAACACTACCAATGTTCGGATCCCTGAACAAAAGACTGCAGTAAATTAGACACCAATTCATGAGATGTTATGAGTGTGAAAATTTAGTTGTGTTTGTAGGTTACGTCTTCCAACGTTAAGTCATATCAGACGATGAATGGAATGGGTTAAATGATGCTCAAATGACTCCAGGGTCCATAGAGCTTAGAGTTATCCGATATTTGTCTATCAGGATAAGGGAAAACTCCGGAAAAAGCATTATCCAGGTAACTCAACCTGACCGAGATTCGAACTCGGGACCTCTGTAACGTGACGCAGACACGCTACCAACTACGCTACCTAGGGGTGGGGCAGAAAACTAGTTAGAACATAGAAAGGTGACTAATTAATTTGATATTCAAGATGTATAAATCTCTGCATCTTGAGCCGATTGACTTCCAGTTTATATCCATCTTCAAAGAAGAACTGAATTGAAGACCAGCGTTGCGATTAAGCGCGCTCCTCTCAAAGGAAATGGCCAAAGCCTCCTTAATTCTCCGCTAACAGTAACATACATTATCCCACGACTTTTGTCTTCTGAAAGTTGGCTCTGTGGTATCAAAGGAATGTTCTGGCAGTCCACACTTCTTAGGTTCCCTTAAACGAATGCTTCTTTAATGTTCGTTTATTCTAATATTGATAAGTCCTTCCGGTGTGTCATATACGGTGCCCACATTCATGGGGAATGCGGTACCCTTACGAATCATGGAAGTCTGGTTTGTCTTTCAACCGGAGGTGGCTTGTGGATGGTTCTGATTCATCTTCTTTCTTCTTCTTAACTTCAAGACATAGGCAATCAGGTGCCTGTTCCGCCTTCGTAGTTTTCCAGCCATCGTTTCCTGGAACAGCACACCGATCTCCTACCTTTATGATGATGCTAAATATTAGGGTTCGCATTTATTTGGCGACAATTTGGCTCCGGCAGAATCAGCAGAAATCTTGCCAAACAATAACAGGAGCATCAACAAGCCACCTCCGAAGATTACACAACTGTTGAGATCAGTGAAGGACAAACTGGACTTCGAAGTTCGGGGAATGTACCGCATTCCCTGTGTATATGGGACGCCGTATATAGGACAAACCGGACGGACCATCACTACCAGAATAAACCAACATCAACGGAGCATTCGCTTACTGTAAACTGAGAAGTCTGGACTGGAAGAGAGTTGCACTGATATGGACAACACATCCAAATTTCGAAAGAAGACTATCGTGGGGGAAATGCAACAGCTACTGGGAGTAGAGTGTTAGCGAGGCTTTGGCCATATTTCCGCCATATTTCCGCTCAATCGTGATGCTGGTTTTCAGTTCCGTTACTCTTGGAAACCGGTCTTAAAAATGGAAACCCCCCCGCTGAAGCAGCACAGATCTATACAGCTTATATAAGCTCGAGGGTGTCTACCAGGGTAATCCACACAGAGTGAAGAATGACCTCCCCTCTAACGTCCAGGGAGTTACCGGGCTGTCCCAAAGGGTACCCGGCACCTCCGTGGGGCTTTCCACAGGGCAAGACCTAGACACTAGCATTCCCCCCCCCCAACGCCCGATCAGGTTCTTCGGACTCAAGATGAAATGGAAGAGGGTACTTGAAATTCGAGCGCTAACCACACACGGGAAGGCTATTGATTAACCTCGGTAGGGTGGCCTGATGATTTACCACACCTTCTACTAGCTATGCAGGCCAGTACGCGGGAATATGTCATCCCTCTACCCCGTCCGAAGAAGTACCTGATCGCACACGGTTTTCGGTAACCACTTCCCCCTCGTGTCTAGCCCAATACGAACAACTCCCATTCAGGAAGGGCTCGAATATACGCCCGAGGTTCCTCTAGTAACGTCAGAGGCGTTAAGAGTGCTAGGGGTCAGCAACGCTCGCACCACGGCAGCTGAAGTGGACGAATCCCCTCCGCTTCGGGATATTTTACAGCTTGAATATCAAATTAAGTAGTCACATTTCCATGTCCTACCTAGCTTTATACACTCACGCCATCTCTTGACCTGGTATTTAATTTACTGCAAACAGTCCTTTGTTCGGGAATCCGAGTGTTGATAGTGTTTTGTCTTTGTCGATAGTGTTTGTCCTCGTTGATAGTGTTTTGTCGTTGTTGTGTTTTTGTAATTTTAATTTAGGGTTTATTAACATTCCTTATTCTTTCACATCCTGATGAGGACAGAGATGTACACTCTTCTCACCTGTTTTGTATCCCGAGAATATATGTTATGTATTCGTCGCCAGGAAAGTGCCATATCTTAATTTAATTTAGTAGACTTGTTTGACGAGTTGTTGGTCGTTCTCTACAGCAGTTGTATGACTTCATGCCCTGGAATTGTTAGGCATTTCGGCGCATATCTGTGACCTTGGAGTCTATTGTGCTATCTTTCTTCGGAGGGGTCGTGATATAAATTATTTTTCACAGATCTTGCATAATACTTCAATTCGCACTTTCCATGCGAGTCCATCGTCCGATGTATTACTTTCTCACTATGAAAGTATTATATTCCACCCAAAAACTCAAAATCGAGGGATGACTAAATTTGCGTGTCTCTCTTTTTTATTTTTTATATTGTCGCGAACATATTATTTACGATAGCGCGGAACGGAACGATAGTGATAGTGCCGGGTAGAGATAAAGAGCCTGCCTAAGCAGATAAACATAGCGCGATGATAAAATGGATGTCAAAACAGTAAGTTAGATAAAAAATGTAGGTTCTAGTTACATCTTGGTTGACATACAGAATATTCTATTTCTAGTTAGTTAAGGAATATTCCGGAAAATGTCTAGGAAAATGAGTCGTGGTTTATACAAGGAAGCCGCGACTCACCAAGGGAGAGTTGTAAACAGTCATGAGGAGAGCTGTAATTGAAACTGGTGTGTGTTTTGGAAGTGAACTTTGTTGTGGTCAACGACCTTGGAAAATTGTATTTGTGTGTTATGTAATTCTGCTGGTTGACAAAGTGTATTTCTGCGGAAATTAAATGACCTGGATTCGCTCCCAGGCGATGCGCAAAGTGGGATTTCTGGTGGACAACATGGGGTTGGGATGGGCTGCCTCCGGGTCCTCCGGTTTCCCCCACCATCATTCCACCAATTGCTCCATCATTCATTCGTCCCAGTCATTGTGCCGGCACTCCAACCCTGATCCCATCTATCAGGTCAATATGCTTGGGCTCCTTCGCTCTGAAGGAAACCAAGCGACTCCTAACACCAACATTCGTGAGCAAGGGGACTTAAAAGAACATACATTCTTTATTTTACGATATTTTATTATTTCCGTTTCTTTAAATTTTGCTTTCTCTACTTTTACATATATGCACTATCTCATACTAAAGGCGAGACTCGAACCCCCGACCCTGTAATCGACGGATGCTACAAATGCACACACCAGCGAACATGGCTACGGGGGCCGGCAATGTTTCAAAACTCACTTAACTCTTTTAGTAAGCACGTACATTGCTAATTACACCGTTTTCCTCTATTTCGAAACCGATTTTGTTTAGGATGTCTGGGACATCTTTAAGCAACTGACTTGAATAGGCCTGATTATTGCGGTAACAGGAATTGGACTAGACATCCACACAAAGTTGGAAGTCGTGAGTTGGTGTCGCGGTGACCGCAGTCAAATGTGCCTGTGGTAAATGATGTAGGAGGTGCCACGAAATACCATGTAGGGATAACAGCAGGGTGTCATTTGAAGCCCGACTCGGTAGTGTAGATGGTAGCATGTCTGACACACGTTCCAGAGCTCCCGAGTTCGAATCTCGCTTAGGGCGAGTTACCCGGATAACGTTTTTTCCCGGGTTTCCCTCATCCTGAAAGACGAATGTCGGGTAAATCTAACGTCCATGGACTCCGGACTCATTTGAGCACCATTTCATCCATTTCATACATCGTCCGATATGACTTAACGTTGGAGGACGTATATTAAAAAAGGTGTCATTTGAATGTAGTTGCATGGTTTTGGCTTCTATTCTTGTAAAACCCTAGAACGTGAATAATGATGATGATGCTGATAATGCTGATGATGATAGACATAATTTTAATTGGTTAAAAGCAGTATATTAGGAATATAGCAGTAAAACTATATTAAAATTATTTCAAATATGAACACAATTCTTATGTCTATCATAATGTGCAACGTGACTGAAAGGAAGGGTTCAAAAAATGTTTTGAGTAAATGTGTGTATGCGATTCTCCCTGTGAATAGTGTAAATCTAAAACAAAAAGTCAGATTTAACCTTAATCTTTGTTCAGTATCTTGCAATGATACGTCAAGGAGATATTTAACCAAAACCCCCATCCTAAAATATCTCTTTTCTGAAATATTTTTCAGATTTATTTTCTTAAAGGGAAAAGAGGCTCTAAAGAACCATTAAGGTATAAATCACTTACTAATTAAATATTTTCCTTTAATTTTACAGAAATATACCCTGATATCCTCTTCATTGTGTATGAACTTTGCTCAATTGTTAAGCGTATGTAACAACGTGACCCACGGCGTTAACGCCCGTTAGCGGGCGAGGGCCTGCTAACCCGACTGCCGGCCTCACGTCTACAGACACAATAAAGGAGATGTGGTCAGCATCACGACACTCCCAAACGGGAAATTGACTCTCAAGTACAGGGTTCGTTAACTAACGTACCTCCTCGATTTCCTTACCCTGCCGAGTGGACAACTGTCCTATGCGCGCATGGGATCGATCCCGGCAGGGAAACAGAGCACAACGTTCTAGCCCATTATGCCACGGCAATGGACGTGTATGACATAATCAAAATCTTATATACGAGGGCTGTTCAATAAAGAATGTTCAACATTTATTTTTTGAAAATGTAACTTTACTCACCTTCATATTTTTGAGGGTCCTACTCAAAATATTCTCCCCTGAATGCCGTGCACTTGTCCCAGGGTTTCTGCCCGTCTACAAAGACATGCTGGAAACCGTTTTTAAAGAGATCCTTCATAAACGCCTCCGCAGCCTTCACCACTGCTTCTGATGATGGATAAAGCCTCCCACAAAGGCGTTTCTTCAGTTAGGGAAGGTCACAAGGGGCTAAATCCAGAAAATAGGGAGGTTGAGGGATGCACTTCATGTTGATTCTTGCAAGATATTCTGCAAAAACATTGGCAATATGCGGCCGCGAATTATCGTGGTGCAGCATCCAGCCTGCTTTACGGAAATGTGGTGTTTTGAGCCTGATATAGACTTGCAATGTTTTCAGGACATCCCCGAAGTATTGTCCAGTTACAGATGTGTATGCAGGTACAACATGCTGATAAACCATTCCATGAATATCAAAGAATGAGATGACCATAGCTTTCCCAGCAGAAGCAAACACTTTTGCTCTTTTCGGGTTTGGGGAAGAAGGACATTTTCACACTGACCTTAGCTATTTGCTCTCAGGATGAAAACGATGTAACCAAGTTTCCTTAGCAGGGTTTACGTTTGAAAGAAACTCCTGGTCTTCCTCTAACATCAAACTTAACTGCATTCATTCCTTCATGAGAATGTTCTTTTTTCGGGAACCGACATTCTGGAACCCATCGTGCACAATTACGTCTCATGTGTAATGTTTCTGTCACTAACGTGTGGATGGCAACCAGTGAAATGTTCAGTATTTCAGAAACTGATCTTAAGTTAATTCGTCGATCATCTCTTACAATGGCAGCAGCATTGTTGTTTTCTGCCATAAGAGCAGTAACTGGAGCACCGGGTACACATTCCTTTGAAATTGATTGTTCCCCCCTTTAAACGTTTTAAACAACCTTCGAGCTGTGTGCTGTCGGGAAGAATAGACTCTCCATAGGCCTCATGTGGCATTGTATAGGCCTCAACTAAAGATCTGTTGAGACGAAAGCATAATTTCAAAGCCGCATATTGTTCCTCAATTGTTACCTCCATTGCAGCGGTAGGTATTACTGAACATGTCTGAACATGCCTGGCTCTCATAGGCGGTAACCAGGGGTACCAAAAATGAAACTACTATGGCGTATTTGTTTCACATTAAGATAACAGAATATAGTAACTTTGAATTTTATTGCGAAAAATTATGACCGTACAAAATTATGATCATTCCTTAATGAACAGCCCTTATACATCTGGATTTGTGAAGTTATTTTTTAATTGGACATGATACATATTATGAAACAGAGCCCTGATTTATTAAACTAAAATTCCGTTTTCTACCAAAAGTAATCCAAGTATTTTGAGCAATATTAAACGCAATAATTGAAGCGTTTAGGTACACGTTAACAAGAGGGAGAAAGAGAAACTTGGGCCATAGCATAGATACACCTCATTACCCCCTGAATATGCCAAGTGCGTGTAGCACAAAAGAATACTCAGGGGAAAGTTGCAAAGGCTTTGGCAATGCACTTATAATTTATTAGATTTACATTCAAGATGTTCTCGGGATACAAACCAGGTGAAAAGACGATTAGAAACCGACGTTTCGAGAAGCGTACATCGCTCCCACCATCAAGGCAAGAAAGAATAAGAAATGTTATTATACTCTAAATTTAAATAACAAAGAATTAATGACAAAACACTGCCAATGTTCGGATCCCTGAACAAAAGAATGCAGTAAATTTAATACCAAGTAATAAGTTGGTGTGAGTGTAGAGAACTAGCTTATGTGTGTGTAATTTCCGTCCTGCAACGTTAAGTCATATCAGACGATGAATGAAATGGGTGAAATGATGCTCAAATGAGTCCAGTGTCCATAAAGCTTAGTTACCCGATATTCGTCTATCAGGATAAGGGTAAACCCCGAAAAAACATTATCCAGGAAATTCACCCTGACCGAGATTCGAACTCGGGACATCTTGAACGTCAGGCAGACGCGCTACCATCTTCGCTACCGAGGCGTACAGAAAGCTAGTTAGGACATAGAAAGGTGACTAATTAATTTGATATTCAAGCTGTATGGATTTTTGCTTCTTGAACCGATTCATTTCCATTTTGTGTACATCTTCCAAGAAGAACTGAACTGAAGACCGGCGTTTCGATTATGCATGCTCCTCTCAAAGGAAATGGCTGAAGACTCCTTAACTCTCCGCTACCAGTAACATGCATTTTTCCACGACTGTCATCTTCTGAAAGTTGGCTCTGTGGTCCAAATCAAAGGAATGTTCTGGCAGTCCGCACTTCTCAGGTTGCATTAAACGAATGCTCCTTTAATGTTCGTTTATTCTAGTATTGATAAGTCCTTCCGGTGTGTCATACATATGGTGCCCACATTCATGGGGAATGCGGTACCCTTACGCATCTTGGAAGTCTGGTTTGTCTTTTATCAGGTATCAGCAGGTGTTTAATCTCCGGAGGTGGCTTGAGGATCGTTCTGATTTATTTGGCGACAATTTGGTTCCGGCAGAATCAGCAGAAATCTCGCCAAATTCAAAATCAGGGCCATCAACAAGCCAGCTCCGAAGATTAAACACCTGTTGAGACCAGTGAAGGACAAACTTTACTTCGCAGTTCGGGGAATGTACCGCATTCCTTGTGTATGTTGGACGCCGTATATAGAACAAAGCGGACGGACCATCGCTACCGGAATAAACGAACATCAACGGAACATTCGCTTACTGTAAACTGAAAAGTCTGGACTGGAAGAGCATTGCATTAATATGGACAATAGATTCCAATTTCGAAAGAAGACTATCGTGGCGGAAATGCAGCAGCTACTGGCAGTAGAGAGTTAGCGAGGCTTTGGCCATTTCCCCGAGAGGAGCACACTCAATCTTGATGCTGGTTTTCAGTTCCGTTGCTCTTGGAAACCGGCCTTAAAAATGGAAATCAGCCCGTTGAAGAAGAACAGATTTATACAGCCTATATAAGCTCGACGATATCTACCAGGGTAATCCACCCAGAGTGAAGATTGACCTCTTCTCTAACGACCTGGGAGTTACCGAGCTGTCCCAAAGGGCACCCGGCACCTCCTTGGGGCTTTCCATAGGGCAAGACCTAGACACCAGCAACCCCCCCCCATCCGGTCTTCCGAACTCAAGATGGGATGGAAGTGAATACGCGAATTACGCTCGCCAAACCCAAAGGGGAAGGCTACTGATTAACCTCGTTAGGGTCGCCTGGTGTTCTACCACACATTCTACTAACTAAGCAGGCTAGTACGCGGGAATATGACATCCCTCAGCCCGGTCCGAAGACGTACCCGATCTCACACGGTTTTCGGTAACCACTTCTCCCTCGTGTCTAACCCAATACGAACAACTCCCATTCAGGAAGGGGCTCGAATGTACCGCCGAGGTTCCTCTAGTAACGTCGGAGGCACTACGAGTGCTAGGTGTCCGCAACGCCCGCACCACGGCAGCAGAAGGGGACGAATCCCCTCCCCTTAGGGAAATCATACAGCTTGAATATCAAATTAGGTAGTCACATTTCTATCTCGGACCAAGCTTTATGCACTCACGTCATCTCTTGACCTGGTATTTAATTTACTTCAAACAGTCTTTTGTTCGGGAATAGGAGTGTTGATAGTGTTTTGTCTTTGTTGATAGTGTTTGGTCGTTGTTGCTTTTGTAATTTAGTTTACGGTTTATTAACAATCCTTATCCGTTCACATCCTGATGATGGCAGCGATGTACACTCTTCTCACCTATTTTGTATCCCGAGAATATATGTTATATATTCGTCGCCAAGAAAGTGTCATTTCTTAATTTAATTTATTAGACTTGTTTAACGAGTTGTTGGACGTCCTCTACAGCAGTTGTATGTCTTCAAGCCCTGGAATCGTTAGGCATTTCGGCGCGTATCTGTGACCTTGGAGACTGTTGTGCTAACTTTCTTCGGAGGGGTCGTGATATCAATTATTTTTCACATATCTTGCATAAAATTTCAATTCGCACCTCCCATGCGAGTCCATCGTCCAATGTATTACTCTCTCACTATGAAAGTATTATATTCCACCCAAACACTCAAAATCGAGGGATCACTAAATTTGCGTGTCTCTTTTTTTATACTGTCGCGAATATATTATTTACGATAGCGCGGAGCGGAACGATATGGCACAGATAGTGCCGGGTAGAGATAAGGAGCTTACCTAAGCAGATAAACATAGCGCGATGATAAAATGTATGTCAAAACATTAAGTTAGATAAAAAAGGATATTGTAGTGACATCTTGATTGTCTTACAGAACATTCGGTTTCTTGTTAGTTACATAATATTCCGGAAAATGTCTAGTAAAATGAGTCGTGGTTTATACAAGGAAGCCGGGACTCATCAAGGGAGAGTTGTAAACAGTCATGACGAGAGTTGTAATTGAAACTGGTGTGTGTTTTGGAAGTGAACTGTTTGTTGTGGTCAACGACCTTGGGAGATTGTATTTGTGTGTTACGTAATTCTTCTGGTGGACAAAATGTATTTATACGGAAACAAAGAACATTTTGAGTCTCTGCAACTTGGTCTTTTAAATCTACAAACCCACAGAGTCAAAATAAATTCCCCCTTGGCTCTCACCTAGTTGGTCCGGATTCTCTCCCAGGCGAACGCAAGGTGGAATTTGTGGTGAAAAACATGGGTTTACTCCGGGTCCTCCTGTTTTCCCAACCATCATTCCACCAATTGATCCATAATTCATTCATCCCAGGCATTGGGCCGACCCTCCAACCCTGATCGCATCTATCAGTTAAATATGCTTGAGCTCCTTCGCTCTGAAGTAAACCAAGGGACCCCTAACACCAGCATTCGTGAGCAAGGGGACTGAAAAGAATATACATTCTTTATTTTGCAGTTTTTAATTATTTCCATTTCATTACATTTTGCTTCCTCTACTTTTATATATACACAGTATGCATATAACCTCCCATGCCAAAGGCGAGACAGGAACCCGCGACCTCCTATTCGGCGGATGCTAGAAATAGACACACTAGTAAACACGACTACGAGGGCCGACAATGTTTTAAAACTCAATTAACCCTTTTAGTAAGCACTTAAATTGCTACCTACACCGTTTCATGTAATTCGAAACCGATTTTGTTTAGGATGCCTGGGACATCTTTAGGCAACTGACTTGAATAGCCATGATGATTACGGTAACAGGAATTGGACTGGACATCCACTCAAATTTGGAAGCCGTTAGTTGGTATCGCGGTGACCACAGTCAATATGCCTGTGGTAAATGATGTAGGAGGCGCCACGTAAAATAGTCGTTGTGATAGCATGTAGGGATGACAGCAGGGTGTCATTTGAAGACCGACTCGGTAGTGTAGATAGTAGCATGTCTGCCTCACGTTCAAGAAGTGCCGATTTCGAACCTCGCTTAAACGGGTTACACGGGTAAGACTTTTTCCGGTGGTTTCCCTTATCGTGAAAGACTAATATCGGGTAAATCTGAGGTCCATGGACCCCGGACTAATTTGAGCATCATTTCAGCCATTTCATACATCGTCCGATATGACTTAACGTTGGAGGACGTATATTAAAACAGGTGTCATTTGTATGTAGTTGCATGGTTTTTGCTTATCTTCTTATAAAATCCTACAACGTGAATAACGATGATGATTAGGATGATAATAAACATAATTTTAATTGGATAAAGGCAGTATATCAGGAATATAGCAGTAAAATATATTAAAATTATTTCAGATATGAACACAATTCTTATGTCTATCATAATGTGCACCGTGACTGTAAGGAAGGGTTTAAAAATGTTTTGAGTAAATGTGTGTATGCGATTCTCCTAGTGAATAGTGTATGGTTATAAAAAAGGTCAGATTCAAACTAGACTTTTGTTCAGTATCTTCCAATGATACGTCAAGGAGATATTGAACCAAAACCCCAGTCCTAAATTACCTCTTTTCTGAAATATTTTTCAGTTTTATTTTCTTAAAGGGAAAAGAGGCTCTAAAGAGCCATTAAGGTTCTAAATCACTTGCAAATTAAATATATTCCTTTAATTTTCCAGAAATATACTGTGATATCCTCTTCATTGTGTATGAGCTGTGCTCATTTGTTGAGCGTATGTAACAACGTAACACCCGGCATAACCGCCCGCTAGCGTACCAGGGCCTGCTAACCCGACTGCCGACCTCACGTCTACAGACGCAATGAGGGAGATGCGGTCAGAATCACGACACTCCCAAACGGGAAATTGATTCTCTAGTACAGGGTTCGTTACCTAACGTAGCTCCTCGATTTCCTTATCATGCGGAGTGGGCAACTGTCCCATGCGCGGATGGGATCGATCCCGGCAGGGAAACAGAGCACAACGCTCTAGCGCATTATGCCACGGCAATGGACGTGTATGACATAAACAAAATCTTATATACGAGGGCTGTTCAATAAAGATAGTTCAACATTTATTTTTTGTCAACGTAACTTTACTCGCCTTCATAATTTTGATGGCCCTTCTCAAAATAGTGTCCCCTGAATGCGTTGCACTTGTCCCACAGTTTCTGCCATTCTTCACAGAAATGCTGGAAATCGTTTTTTGAGAGATCCTTCATAATCGCCTCCGGAGGGTTCACCACTACCTCTGATGATGGAGACTTCTCCCCACGAAGGCGGTTCTTCAAGTTAGGGAAAAAGGAAAGAGCCACATGTGGCTAAATCCAGAAAACAGGGAGGGTGATTAATGCACTTCATGTTGATTCTTGCAAGATATTCAGCAACAGTATTGGCAATATGCGGCCGCGCATTATCATGCTGCACAATCCAGCCTGCTTCACGGAAGTGTGGTGTTTTGAGCCTGGTATAGACTTGCAATGTTTTCTGGACATCCCTGTAGTATTGTCCAGTTACTGATGTGTATGCAGGCATGACATGCTGATAATGCATTCCATGAATCTCAAAGAATGAAATGACCAAAACTTTATTAGCAGAAGCAACCACTTTGCTTATTTGTTTTTTTTTAATAAAATATATATCTATGTATATAGATATATATATTGTTTTCCTTATTTAACCGTTTTTTGTTTCCGTTTGATGACCTATCTGTTCTCTGTAGTTTCACACACATACACTATACACATAAATACCCATACCCAGGGCGGGACTCACACCCGCGACCCTCTACGCGGTGGATCGCTAGAGACAAACCTTCTAATGACCATGGCTCCGAGGGTCGGCGGAATAAAACTGATGTAGCCAAGTTTCATCAGCAGTGATTAAGTTTGTAAGAAACTCAGGATCTTCCTCTAATATCAACTTCAACTGCATCAAACCTGCATGCGAATGTCCTTTTATTTGGGAATCAACATTCTTGGAAAACCATCACGAACAAACATGTC
This sequence comes from Mantis religiosa, assembly GCA_030765055.1. Classification (NCBI taxonomy): domain Eukaryota; kingdom Metazoa; phylum Arthropoda; class Insecta; order Mantodea; family Mantidae; genus Mantis; species Mantis religiosa. The sequence continues at coordinate 413,054 of JAUKNK010000052.1, forward strand.
TCGTGTGTAATTTTTCTATCAGGAACATGTCGGTACCAACCAGTGAAATGTTCAGGATTTCAGAAAGTGACCTTAAGATTATTAGTCGACCCTGTCTCACAATGGCAGCAGCTGTGTTGATGTTTTCTTATGTAAGAGCAGTAACTGGAGCACCGGTTCCATCTTCCTTTTAAATTAACTGTCTCCCCTCATTAAACATCTTAACCATCTTCGAGTTGTGCTACAGGGAATAACACAACCTCCATAGTCCTCCTGTAACATTGTATAGGCCTCAACTGAAGATTTGTTGAGACGAAAGCAGAATTTCAATGCCGCATATTGTTCCTCGCGGGTTACCACCATTGCAGTGGTTGGCGATACTGAACATGTCTGAACTTGTCTGGTTCTCACGGGCGGTAACCAGGAGTACCAAAAATGGAAGTACTACGTCGTGTTTGTTTTTTACGTTAAGCTAACAGAATATAATAGCAATGAATTTTAGTGCGAAAATTTATGACATAAAAAAAACTATGACCATTCTCTATTGAAGAGCCCTAGTACATCTGGATTTGTGAAGTAATTTGTTATTTGGACGTGGTACATATAATGAGTTTATAGCCCTGGATTTTGTAACTACAATATCGTTTTCTACCAAAAGTAAGCCAATGATTTTGAGCAATACTAAACGCAAGAATGGAAGCGTTTAGGTCCACGTTAACAAGAGGGAGAAAGAAAACATTAGGCGATAGCATAGATAAACCTCATTACCCCCTGAATATTCCAAGTGCGCCTAACATAAAGGAATACTCAGAGGAAAGTTGCAAAAGCTTGAGCAATCCACTTATAATATATTAAATTTACATCCAAGAAATTATCGGTATTCAAGCCAGGTGAAAAGACGATTAGAAACCGTCGTTTCGGGATCGTACATCGCTCCCATCGTCAAGGTATGAACGAATAAAAATGTCATTTAACTCTAGACTGAGATAACAAAAGATCAATGACAAAACACTATCAATGTTCGGATCCCTGAACAAAAGACAGCAGTAAATTAAATACCAAGTCATGAGTTGGTGTGAGTGTACAAAACTGGTTGCTGTTGTGTGTAATTTACGTCCTCCAACGTAAAGTAATATTGGACGATGAATGGAATGGGTGAAATGATGCTGAAATGAGTCCAGGGTCCATAAACCTTAGAGTTACGCCATATTCGTCTATCAGGATAAGGGAAAACCCCAGAAAAAACATTATCCAGGTAATTCACCCTGACCGAGATTCGAACTTCGGACCTCTTGAACGTGAGGCAGACACGCTACCATCTACGCTACCGAGGCTTGCAGAAATCTAGTTAGGACATAGAAAGGTGACTAATTAATTTTACATTTAAGCTGTATAAATCTCTGCTTCTTGAGCCGATTGATTTCCAGTTTATGTCTTATCTTCTAAGAAGAGCTGAACTGAAGATCATCATTGCAATTAAGCGTGCTCCTCTCAAAGGAAGTGGCCAAAGTCTCCTTAACTCTCCGCTACCAGTAACTGCTGCATTTTCCCACGACGGTCGTCTTTTGAAAGTTCACACTATGGTCCATATCAAAGGAATGCTCTGCCAGTCCTGCCTTCTGAGGTTGTATTAAAAGAATGCTCCTTTAATGTTCGTTTATTCTAGTATTGATAAGTCCTTCCGGTGTGTCTTATATACGTTGTCCACATTCATGGGGAATGCGATACACTTACAAATCTTGAAAGTCTGGTTTGTGTATTATCTAGTCCCAACAGGTGTTTAATCTTTGGATGTGGCTTGTGTATCCTTTTATTTGTTTCGTGACAGTTTGGTGCCGGCAAACTCAGCAGAAATCTCGCCAAATACATCAGGATCATCAACAAGCCACCTCCGAAGATTAAACACCTGTTGAGACCGGTGAAAGCAAACTTGACTTCGCAGTTCCATGAATGTACCGCATTCACTGTGTATGTTGGACGCCGTATATAGGACAAACCGGGCGGACCATCCCTACCAGAATAAACCAACATGAACGGAGCATTCGACTACTTTAAACAGAGAAGTCTGTTCTGGAGGAGAATTGCACTGATATGGACAATAGATCCAAATGTCGAAAGAAGACGATCGTGGGGGGAAATGCAGCAGCTACTGGGAATGGATAGTTAGCGAGGCTTTGGACATTCCTCCGAGAGGAGGACGCTCAATCGTGATGCTGGTTTTCAGTTCCGTTACTCTTGGAAACCGACGTTAAAAATGGAAATCACCCCGCTGAAGAAGCACAGATTTATACAGCTTATACAAGCTTGAGGGTATCTACCAGTGCAATCCACACAGAGTGAAGATTGACCTCCTCTCTAACGACCATCCAGTTACCGAGCTGTCCCAAGGGGCACCCGGCACCTCTCTGGTGCTTTCCATAGGGCGAGACCTAGACACTAGCAAGACACTAGACACAATCAGATCCTCCGGACTCAAGATGGGATGGAAGTGGTTACGCGTGTTACGCGCGCCAACCGCAAAGGGGAAAGCTACTGATTAATCTTGGTAGGGCCGACTGGTGATCTACCACACCTTGTACTAGCTATTCAGGCCAGTACGCGGGAATATGAGGCATCCCTCAACCCCGTCCGATGACGTACGCGACTTCACACGGTTTTCGGGAACCACTTCCCCCTCGAGTTGACGCCTTACCTCCCGGTTGCTGCAAATGCTATCCCGCCTTGTGTAGCAGCCGCTTTTGATGAGGTCTCATCAGCCTGGGTCACGATGGTGTTGTCGTTTGGTAGAGTAGCTCTATAAGTTGACTATTTCCTTGCCCTGGCCAGTCATTAGAGCTGAGACTACGCTATCTGCAGGGTATGCGTGAGATAGGTTGACGAAATAAAACAACACAGTTCCTTGTAATCGCTTTACTACTCAGCTTAGTTTCGTGATTACAGTTCACCATTAGTTGCCGCCATTTTCCGATCAAATTATTATAGATTTCCACTATCACGTTTAAACTACGCTTGATTTCTGAAATTTATAACGACGGAATAAATCGCTAACATTATTTAAAAATATACTGCGCCGCTTAACTCACTGCTGAGAGAGATGGTTACTTTATAAGTTTGGCGCTGCTGAATGGTTGCTTCTGGGCGCAATCCGAAGTTTTTGTCACCGGCAGGCAAACACGTCTGCACCGCACCACGTCTTGGACCAGAAGAAGACTATAAACCTCATTTTCTTGTAACAAAAGTAGACATTGCCTCGCCTCAGGCTATTTTCTCAGAAATACTCTAGTTAGCGAAACACCAACTTCTAGTTATTTCCCCGAAAAACTGGTCTGGACCACGCTTAATCGCATACACCAATAACCTTATATTACGTTAGCTCTGAGTTAAAATATTTACTCGCATCCTAGTTATTTAATTTAAATACTATGGCTTCATTTCATGTGTTTGTCCATCCGTAATAATCATTATATTCATTATTAAATTGTATTTAACCATACGACTAATAAATACGGCATCAGAGTCCAACACATGACGAACAACTCCCATTCAGAAAGGGGCTCGAATGTTCGCCCGAGGTTCCTGTAGTAACGTCAGAGGCACTACGAGTGCTAGGTGTCCGAAGCGCTCGCACCACAGCAGCTAAAGAGGACGATTCCGCTGCCCTACGGGATATCTTAAAGCTTGAATATCAAATTAGGTAGTGACCTACCTAGCTTTATACACCCACGCCATCTCTTCACCTGGTATTTAATTTACTGCAAACAGTCTTTTGTTCGGGAATACGAGTGTTGATAGTGTTTTGTCTTTGTTGATAGTGTTTTGTCGATGTTGGGGTTTTGTTATTTCAATTTAGAGTTTATTAACATTCCTTATTCGTTCGTGTTCTGACAATGGCATCGATGTACTGTCTTCTCACCTGTATTTTATTCCGGGAATATATTTTATATATTCGTCTCCAAGAAAGTTTCAGATCTTACTTTAACTTATTAGACTTGTTCGACGAGATGTTTAGTCGTCCTCTATAGCAGTTGTATGACTTCAAGCTCAGAAATTCTAGGCATTTCCGAGAGCTTCAATGAGCTGTTGTCTACTGTATTACCTTACTTCGGAGGGATCGTGTTATAACATATTTTTCACAGATTCTGCATCATATTTCAATTCGGACTTTGTATGCGAATTTATCGTCTGATGTATTACTTTCTCACTATGAAGTATTATATTCCACCCAAAAACTCAAAATCGATGGATGACCAAAGGCGCGTGTCTTTCTTATTTATTTATGTTTATATATTTTTGCGAACCCATTATTTACAATAGCGCGGAGAAGAACCATAACGGACAAATAGTGCCGGGTAAGATAGGGAGCCTGCCTAAGCAGACAAACCAGCACGGAGATAAAATGCCAGCCAGAACAGATAAGATAAAAAGAATATTTTTGTTACCTCTTAATTGTCTTACAGAACATTCGATTTCTTGTTAGAGAGTATTCCGGATATGTCTGGTAATATGAGTCGTGGTATGCGTGTATATGTATGCATGTATGTATGTATATATATATATATATATATATATATATATATATATATATATATATATATATATATATGAGGAAGCCGCGACTCCCCAAGGGACAGTTGTAAACAGAGTCGTGACGAGAGTTGTAATTGAAACTGGTGTTTTGGAAGTGAACTTTTGTCGTGGTCAATAACCTTGGAACATTGTATTTGTCTGTTACGTAATTCTGCTTGTGGACAAAGTGTATTTCTACGGAAATAAAGTCATTTTTGAATTTTAAAGAAAGAACGAATTTGAAAGAATTTCAAAGCCGTATATTGTGACTTTGTGGGTTCGTGAAATGAAAAGTCCAATTGCACCACTGAAAAATGTTCTTTATTACCACCCACTTACAGCTGAACACTTGCCAATTACACAGAATTACGTAATGCACACAATTACGATTCACCAGTTCGTCCGTTACAGTTCCACTTGCACTCGTAATTACGTCAACTCCTCCGACGCACGTACGCAGTCCGTCCTCTCACTGGGCGCACCTCACAACTCGCCAAGAACTGACTGACTTTCCTCCAGGCCGACGTGTTGCTTATATAGGGTCAGCTGGCCAACCTCGATGTTTCCAGATTAGACGAAACAACCCGCACGTTCGAGAACCTAGGGCGAGGGTAAAGAGACGGCTCAGTGGCCCGCAATCCCTCTCCTAATCATCCCTTCAGTTAGTGACACGAGACAAATGTGTGGGTGTGGCGTGGCCTCTGGTCCCTTCTCAACTCTCGTTTGTTGTGCTTCCCAATAATTGGGTGTAACTGCTCCCTACTTAAAGCTGGTCGTCCCGAACAGCACCATCGTAGCAGGCTAGACGATCCAGGTGTACCACCAACATCTTCCCTCGGGAAACTTTCTGGATGCGCTAGACCACGTCGTTAATCCTCTTCACCATCCGGTACGGTCCTTGCCATGGCTGCTGGAGCTTCGGGGAGTGTCCCTTGGTCCGGGTAGGACGGTACAACCACACAAGGTCACCTTGCTGGAAACCTTGGCTGTTGGCTTGCCTGTCATATCTGGTCATCATGCGGTCGCTCGCCTTCTGGAAGTTTTGGCGAGCCATCTCGTGCATGTCGTGGAGACGGTCCACGAAGTTCTCCACAAACTCGGTCTCCGGCTGGTTCGCTTCCGGAGGGCTTCCAAAAGCCAGGTCACAAGGAAGGCGTAACTCTCGGCCGAACATTAACCTGGCTGGCGTCATCCCAGTTGTGTCGTGTGTAGACGAGCGGTAGGCCAGCAAGAACAGTGGCACCTTGACGTCCCAGTCTCGCTGATGGCTGGCCACGACCTTCCTCAGTTGTTCCTCTAAGGTCTTCATGTATCTTTCGACCATGCCATCCGACTGGGGATGTACAGGCGTCGTGCGGGTCTTGTTCACCCCAAGCCTTTGTAGTGCCTCCTTCATTAAGTTGGACTCAAAGTTGGTACCCTGGTCACTGTGTAGCTCTAACGGCACCCCAAATCGACAGAACGCTTGCTCCACGAGGCAGTCTGTGATTGTCTTTGCCTCTTGGTTTGGAATGGCATACAGCTCCGGCCACTTGGTGAAGTAGTCCACGACCACCATTAGGTACCTGTTGCCTCGGTCGGGAACTGGGAACGGTCCAGTAATGTCAACGGCGATCCGCTGGAATGGCGCTCCGACGTTGTACTGTTTCATGCGACCCCGGCTCCTAGTCTGGGGGCCGCGACTCGCCGCGCACTCATGACACTGACGGCACCATCTCTCAGAATCTGCTCGGAGTCTCAGCCAGTAGTAGCACTGCAGTAGTTTTTCAATCGTTCGGTTCGCTCCCAGCTGTCCTCCTGAAGTACCGGCGTGCACTTCCTCCAAGACTTCCGGGACCTTACTCCGGGGAAGTACCAACTGTTCTCTCTGCTTCTTCCCATCGGCTGACTCCCATACCCGGAACAGCACGCTTTCTCTGGTCTTCAACGAGTCCCATTGGGCCCAGTACGACTTGTAGGTGGCGCTCCTCGGTTCGATGTCCTACCAAGTTGGTCTCGTCCCTGCCTCCAATTCCCTCAAGATTGGCCCCAAGTCTGCGTCCGCCAGCTGCTCCCTCCTCAGGCCTGCGCTTTCCCAGCCATCCACAGGCACGGCCGTGAAAACTCGGACTGCTGCGGCACGCTTCTTCTCCTCCACTCTTGTGCACTGGCCGCACTCTTCTGGACAGGTTGCTCGGGACATGTCGTCAGCGTTACCGTGGCTCTTCTCTATAAGATGTTCCGAGGTGAAGTCGTACTCCTGCAGCCTCGGGACCCAACCTGCTCTCTGGCCTTCTGGTCGCGCCGTCACCATCACCTCGCTCCTCGCGGGAACAACCACGTCTTCCTTCAAGACGACCCTGCAGATTCCAAGGCGCTCTTCGGGCTGACGGAATATAACCTCTTCTCCGTTGAGCCGCAGGACCTTCCTGCCAACGTCGACCGTCGCCTCGTGGCTCCTGAGAATCACCTCCTCAGCCACCTTCGCGACGAACACCCACAGACGCACGGCACTCCGCCCTAAGGTCAGCTCCAGCAGGGCCTCCTTCTCCATAGGCAAGGTGTCGCCCGATGCTGTGACAAGCTCGTATGATCGGCTCGGCTTCCTCGTCGGCAAACCATTCGCCATGTCAGGTCTGATGAAGGCCACGGCTGCCCCAGTGTCCACCAGCACGCGGCATATCTTCCCTCTCACCGAACCGTCCGCGATGAGGCTGTCATCCTACGCCGTCTGACGGCGTGCAGTTTCACTCGAGGGGATGGCGGTAATGGCGCCGACGTGCCCCTCCCCACGCCGAGCCTTACTCGTTCTTCCAGCTGCCCTTCCTGGTGTGGGCAATCTCTCTGCAGTTGTCCGGGCTGTTTACACCCCCAACACAGGCCACTAGGTGTTCGCCGGTGTCCCTCGGCTGCTCTTCTGTCTCCGGTGTAGCGGACACTCCTCGTTCTCCATGTCGGGATAGCTGTCACTTTGGCCGCCTCCATCCTTAATGCTGCTGTCAGCCCCTCGTGGATGATTTCATAATCGCCGAGCATTAGGCGCTGACGAATCTCCGTGTCCCGTACCCCGTCAACGAAGGTGTAGGCAGCTTCCCGGGACACGAATTCTGGTGGGAGGTCGACTAGGGCTTTGTTAGCCAGTTGTTCAACTGCCAGGACGAACTCCTGCAGCGTCTCCCCAGGCTGCTGTGACCTTGCCTTTAGATGGCTGCGGTACGCTGTGGCTAAGCGGTGGTATCCGAAGAGATTCTCCAGGGCCACCCAGATGTCCTTGGGCGCCGCCGTTGTCTGCACCGCGTTTAGGACTTCCGCGGCCCGTCCCTGGAGGCTGGCTATTAATTGTGTGGCCTCCTCCTCTGGCGACTATTTGTTGTGCTTGGTCACTGCGTCGAACTGGCGGCAGAAGACTTCAAACGTTGACGCGCCGTCATATTTGGGAGGTTTGACGCGCGCAGATGTTGTCTCGCGGCCCGGTGCGTCAGCCTTCAAATCCCTCAGCTGCCTACCGACGACGTCCTCCACTATGACGTTCAGGGACTTGACGCCGCTGTCGGCTTTTCGCTCTAGGTTGTTTAGGCGGTTCGCAAGGTCTTCGACGTCTTCCACCACGGCGTTCTGGGTCTTGGCGTTATTGTCGACTTTTTCCTCTAAATCACTAAGGCGGTCGTCTACTTCACCCATCCGCTTGCCCAGCTTCGTGACGTCATCCCTCATGCCGGCCAACTGCTCCTCAAATTTGGCAGCGAGGACCTCGTTCGCCTCCTTCATTTCTGTGGCCAGACAGTCGTTCGCTGCCCTCATTTCTGTGGTCAAGTCGGTCTTTATTTCTTCCATCTTCTCGCTGATGTTGTCGTTGGCCGTCTTCATTTGTTTCAACTCGGCGGTGATGTTGTCGTTGGCCGTTTCACTTGTTTCAACTCGGCGGTGAGGTTGTTATTTGCCGCTTCTGTTTTTGTTGTTAATTCGTTCATCTTCGCCAAAAGCATTTCCACTGCCGATTCCATGGCCGTAGTGTTCGGTGATGTTATCGTCCCGCTTCCTGACACCAGTGTGACTTTGTGGGTTCGTGAAATGAAAAGTCCAATTGCAACACTCAAAAATGTTCTTCATTTCCATCGACTTGCAGTTGAACACTTGCCAATTACACAGAATTACGTAATGCACACAATTACGATTCACTAGTTCGTCCGTTACAGTTCCACTTGCACTCGTAATTACGTCAAATCCTCCGACTCACGTACGCAGTCCGTCCCCTCACTGGGCGCTCCTCATAACTCGCCAAGAACTGACTGACTTTCTCCAGCCCGACGTGTTGCTTATATAGGGTCAGCTGGCCAATCTCGAAGTTTCCACATTAGACGAAACAACCCGCACGTTCGAGAACCTAGGGGTAGGGTAAAGAGACGGCTCAGTGGCCCGCAATCCCTCTCCTAATCATCCCTTCAGTTAGTGACAGGAGACAAATGCGTGGTTGTGGCGTGGCCTCTGGTCCGTTCTCAGCTGTCGTTTGTTGTGCTTCCCGATAATTGGGTGACAATATGGTTCCTCCCATGTTACCTCTATTGCAGCGGAAGGCGATACTGTACAAGTCTAAACTTGCCTTGTTCTCACTGGCAGGAACCAGGAGTGCCAAGAACGGAACTATTACGTCGTGTTTCTGTCACATTAAGCTAACAGAATATAATAAAATTTCAATTTTAGTGTGAAAAATTATGAACATAATAACCTTATGATCATTCTTAATTACACAGTCCTTGTACATCTGGATTTGTGAAGTTATTTATTATTTTAACATGGTAATATTATTAGACAGAGCCCTGATTTATTAAACTAAGATACCGTTTTCTACCAAAAGTAGTCCAATTGTTTTGAGCAATATTAAAACGCTGGAATTGAAGTGTACACGTTAGGTACACGTTAACAAGAGGACGAAAGAAAACCTTAGGTTATAGCATCGCTATACCTCATTACCCACTGAATATTCAAAGTGCCTGTAGCACAAAAGAATACTCTGGGAAAAGATTCAAAAGCTTTAGAAGCCCACTTATAATTTATTAGATTTACGTTCAAGATATTCTCGGGATACAAGCCAGGTGAAAAGACGATTAGAAACCGTCGTTTGGGGAACGTACATCGCTCCTATCACCAGGGTATGAACGAATAAGAAATGTTATTAAGCTATAATTTGAGATAACAAAAGATAAATGACAAAACACTACCAGTGTTTGCATCCCTGAACAAAAGACTGTTTGCAGTAAGTTAAATACCAGGCCATGAGATGGTGTGAGTGTAGAAAACTAGTTGTGTGTGTAGTTTACGTCCTCTAGCCTTAGGTCCTCTCGGACGATGAATGCAATGGGTGAAATCATGCTCAAATGAGCCCAGGGGCCATAGAGCTTGAATTTACTCGATATTCCTATTATCAGGATAAGGGAAAACCCCGGAAAAACGTTATCCAGGTTACTGGTCCTGACCAAGATTCCAACTCGGGATCTCTTAAACGTGAGACAGACAGGCTACCACCTACGCTACCGAGGTGGGCAGAAAACTATTTAGGACATAGAAAGGTGATTAATTAATTTGATATTCAAACTGTATATATCTGTGCCTCTTGAGCCGAGCCTGGAATTCTAAGGTATTTCTGCGCGTTTGTTACCTGCGTAAACCTGCGTAAACTGTGTTACCTTTCATCGGAGGGGTCGCCTTATCAATCATTCTTCACAGATATTGCATCATATTTTAATTCGCACTTTCTCTGCGTTTTTATCGTCCTATGCATTACTTTATCAATATGAACGTTTTGTGACTTTGTGGGTTCGCGAAAATGAAAGTCCAATTGCACAAACTCAAAGTGTTCTTTATTTCCACCGAATTACAGTTGGAACACTTGCCGATTACATAGAATTACTTAGCGCACACAATTACAATTCATGAGTTCGTCTGTCACAGGTCCATTGCACACTCACACTTACGTACAACTCCTCCGATACACGTACACCGTCTTCCAGTCCTTCCGCTCAATCAGTGCTCCTCACGGCTGCTCGCAAAGAACTCACTGACTAGCCAACTGCAGGGCTTATATAGGGAAGATTGCCGTTTCTGGAAGGTTCGCGGGGCGCACAATTATCCCGAGATTTCCAGACGTCTGGTGGGAGGAGAAAGAGATGGTACAGGACTCGCGCCGCTCTCCTAACCATCCCTTCAGTTAGTGACATGTGACAAATGGGTAGGCGTAGTCTCAATACTTTCCGTCTGACCCTACTGCCGGCCGGTTCTATCGGGTGTTCCGACGTTCGGGTGACAGTATTATATTCCGCCCAAAAATTCAAAATCGAGGAATGACCAAAGTTACGTGACTTCATATATATTCCCGCTTGGCTCTCACCTAGGTGGACTGAATTCGCTCCCACACGTCAGCAAAGTGGAATTTGTAGTGGACAACATGGTGTTGTGGTGGGATTCTTCCAGGTACTCCTGTTTCCCACACCATCATTCCATCAATTGCTCCATTATTCATTCATCCCAGGCGTTGGGTCGACCCTCCAACGTTTATCCCATGTATCAGGTCAATATGCTTGGGATTCTTCGCTCTGAAGAAAACCAAGCGACTCCTAACACCAGCATTCGTGAGCAAGCGAAACTTAAAAATATATACTCGTTATTTTGCCGTTTTTTATTATTTCCATTTCATTACATTTTGTTTCCTGTACTTTTACATATGTTCACTATCCATATAAGCACCCATGCCAAAGGCAACCCTTCAATCGGCGGATGCTAGAAATTCACACACTAGCGAATACGGCTACGTGAGCCGCCAATGTTTTGTCAGGACATCTGCAGTACGTAATATTAATTGGTTAATGCCAGTATATCCGGAATATAGCAGAAAAAGTATATTAAAATTGTTTCAAAAAGGAACAAGGTACTTATGTGTATCATATTGGACACCGTGACTGAAAGGAGGGGTTTTTAAAAATGTTTTGGGAAAATGTGTGTGTGCGAGTCTCCCTGTGAATAGTGCAAAGAGAAAACAAAAAGGCAGTTTCAAAAAAGATTTTCCTTTCAGTATCTTCCAAGGTTATGTCAAGGAGATATACAACCAAAGCCTCCATCCTAAGGAATCCCATTTCTGAAGAGATTAAAAACATTAAAGGGGGTCTAAAGAGCCATTAAGGAATAAATCAATTACAAATTAAATTTATTTCTTTAATTGTATAGCAATAATGTCTGAAGTCCTCTTCATTCTTTATGAACTTTGCTCAATTGTTACGCGTATGTAACCCACGGCGTAACCGCCCGTTAGCGGGCCAGAGCCTGCCAACCCGACTGCCGCCCTCACGTCCACAGACGAAAGAAAGGAGATGTGGTCAGAATCACGACACTCCAAAACGGGAAGTTGACTCTATAGTCTAGGGTTCGTTACCTAACGTAGCTCCTCGATTTCCTCACCATGCCTAGTGGGCACCTGTCCTACGTACGCGGGTTGGATGGATAACGTGTCAATTCCATAGCAGGGAACCAGAGCACAATGCTCTAGCCCACTGTGCCACGGCAATGGACGTTTCTGACATAAACATACGAGGGGTGTTCAACAAAGAAAGGTCACATTTTTTTTCAACGAACCTTTATTCTTCCTCATAATTTTGATGTTCCTTTTCAAAATGCTCTCCCCTGAATGCGATGCACTTTTCCCTGCGTCTCTGTCAGTCTTCAAAGACCTGTTGGAAACAATATTTGAGAGATCCTTCAAAATCGCCTCCGCAGCCTTCACCACTGCTTCCGATGATTGATAATGCCTCCTACGAAGGTGTTTCTTCTAGTTAGGGAATAGAAAATATCACATGGTGCTAAACGCGTACAATAGGGATGGTGAGGGGTGCATTTCACGTTCATTTTTGCAAGATATTCAGCAACAACATTGGCAATATGCGACCGCGCATTATGATGGTGCAGCATTCAGCCTGCTTCACGGAAATTTGGTCTTTTGCGCTTGATATGGACTTGCAATGTCTTCATGACATCCCTGTAGTATTTTTCAGCCACTGATGTGTGTGCAGGTACAATATGCTTACAAACCATTCGATGAATATCAAAGAGTGAGATGACATAACTTTCCCAGCAGAAGCAACTACTGTTTTTTTTTGGGCGGTTGGTGATGAAGGAAATTTCTACACAGAGCTTTGCTGTTTGCTCTCAGGATCAAAATGACGTAACAAAGTTTCATAAGCAGTGATTTCGTTTGAAAGAAACTCCGGATTTTCCTCTAACATCAACTTTAAATGCATGTAGACCTGCATGCGAATGTCCTTTTGTTCGGGAATCAACAGTCTTGGAACATATCGCACACAAACACGTCTTATGTGTAATGATTCTGTCACCAACGTGTGGGTGGCAGCCAATGAAGTGTTCGGTATTTCAGAAAGTGATCTTAAGGTAATTCGTCGATACTCTCTCACAATGGCAGCAGCAGTGTTGTTTAATTCAGTAAGAGCAGTAACTGAAGCACCGGGTCCACCTTCCTTTGAAATTGATTGTCTCCCCTCTTTAAACATTTTAAACCACCTTCGGGCTGTGCATTAGGGATGGACAGACTCTGCATATGCCTCCTGGAGCATTGTATAGTCCTCAACTGAAGATTTTTTGAGACGAAAGCAGAATTTCAAAGCCATAGGTTGTTCCTCACCTGTTAACTACTTTGCAGCGATAGGTGATACTGGACATTTCTGAACTTGTCTGGCTCTCACAGAAGGGAAGCAGGATTACCAACAACGAAACTAGTACGGCATGTTTGTTTCACATTAAGCTAACGGAATACAATAAGATTGAATTTTAGTGCGAAAAATTATGACCGTAGAAAATATGATCATTCTTAATGAAAAGTCCTCGTATATCTGGATTTTTTGAAGTAACTTGATATTTGGAAATGGTAAATATTATGAGACAGAGTCCTGGATTTATTATAATAAAATTTAGTTTTATACCAAAGGTAGTCCAATGGTTTTGAGCAATACTAAACGCAAGAATTGAAGCGTTGAGGTACACGTTAACAAGAGGGAGAAAGAAAACCTTAGGCGATAGCACATATATACCTAATTGCACCTTCAATATTCTAAGTGCGTGTAGCACAAAAGAATACTCAGGGGAAAGCTTCAAAAGCTTTAGCAATGCACTTACAATTTGATAGGCTTGTACTCAAGATATTCTCGTTATACAAACCAGGTGAAGAGACGATTAGAATCCGACGTGACGCGAAGAATAAATCGCTCCCATCATCAGGATATGCTTAATAATAAAAGATATTACACTCTAAATTGAGCTAACGAAAGATCAGTGACAAAACACTACCAATGTTCGGATCCCTGAACAAAAGAATGCAGTAAATTAGATATAAGGTCATGAGACGATGTGAGTGTATAAAACTAGTTGTGTGTGTAATTGAGATCCTCCAACGTTAAGTCACATCGGACGATAATTCATATTGGTGAAATGATGCTCAAATGAGCCCAGAGTCCATAGAGCTTAGTTACCCGACATTGGTCTATCAGGATATGGGAACACCCCGAAAAAACCAAATCCAGGTAACTCGCCTTGACCAAGTATCGAACTCCGGACCTCTCCAACGTGTTGCAGACACGCTACCGTCTACGCTACCGAGGCGGGCAGAAAACCAGTTCGGACTTAGAAAGGTGACAAATTAATTTTACATTCAAGATGTATAAATCTCTGCTTGTTGAGCTGATTGTTTTCCATTGTATGACCATCTTCCAAGAAGAACTGAACTGAAGACCAGCATTGCGATTAAGCGTGCTTCTCTCAAAGGAAATGGGCAAATCCCCTTAACTCTCCGCTACCAGAAACTGCTGCATTTTCCCCACGATGGTCGTCTCCTGAAAGTTGGTTCTATGGTCTATAGCAAAGGAAAGATCTGCCAGTCCACACTTCTCAGGTTGTATTAAACGAATGCTCGTTTAATGTTCCTTTATTCTGGTTTTGATAAGTCCTTCCGGTGAGGCTTATATGCGGTGCCCACATTAATAGAGAATGCGGTGAACTTCCGATTCTTGCAAGTCAGGTTTGTATTTCATCCTGTCTCAATGGCTGTTTAATCTACGGAGGTGGGCAGTGGATCGTTCTGATTTATTTGGCGAGAGTTTGATTCCGGCAGAGTAAGCAGAAATCTCGCCAAATACATAAGGATCATCAACAAGCCAGCTCCGAAGATTAACCACCTGTTGAGACTGTTGAAAGACAACCGACTTCCCATTTCCGGGAATGTCCCGCATTTCCTGTGTATGTGGGACGCCTTATATAGGACAAACCAGACGGACCATCCTACCAGAATAAACGAACATGAACGGAGCATTCGCTTACTGTAAACAGAGAAGTGTGGACTGGTATAACATTGCATTGATATGGATAATAGATCCAAGTTTCGAAAGAAGACCATCGTGGGTTAAATGTAACAGCTACTGGGAGTAGAGAGTTAGCGAGGCTTTGGCCATTCGTCCGAGAGACGCAGGCTTAATCGTGATGCTGCTGTTCTGTTCCGTTACTCTCGGAAACCGGCCTTAAAATGGAAATCCCCCCGCTGAAGCAGCACAGATCTATAGAGCGTATATAAGTTCGAGGGCATATAGCAGGGTAATCCACACATGGTGAAGTTTGACCTCCCCTCTAACGAGCAGGGAGAGACCGAGCTGTCCCAAAGGGCACCCGGCACCTCTGTGGGGTTTCCATAGGGCAAGACCTAGACACTAGCAACACCCCCTATCAGATCCTCCAGACTCAAGATGGGATGGAAGTGGTTACGCGAGTTACGTCGCAAACCCCAAAGCGGGAAGCTACTGATTAATCTTGGTAGGGCCGCCTGGTGATCTACCACACCTACTAGCTTTGCAGGCCAGTACGGGGGAATATGAGGCATCCCTCAACCCCGTCCGAAGACGTAACCGATCTCACACGGTTTTCGGGAACCACTTCCCCCTCAAGCTGTCGCCTTACCTCCCGGCTGCTACAGATGCTATCCCGCCTTGTGTATTAGCCGCTCTTGATGAGGTCTCATCAGCCTTGGTCGCGATGGTCTGGTCGTTTGGTAGAGTAGCTCTATATGTTGACTATTTCCTTGCCCTGGCTACTCATTAGAGCTGAGACTACGCTATCTGCAGGGTATGCGTGAGATAGGTTGACGAAATAAAACAACACCCTTCCTTGTAATCTCTTTACTACTCAGCTTAGTTTCGTGTTTGCAGTTCACCATGAGTTGCCGCCATGTTCCGATCAAATTATTTCAGATTTCCACTATCACGTTAAAACTACGCTTAATTGCTGAAATTTATCACGATGGAATAATTCGCGAACATTATTTACAAATATACTCTGCCGCTTAACTCACTGCTGAGAGAGCTGACTACTTTATAAGATTCGCGCTGCTGACGGTTACTTCTGGTCGCAATCCTTAATTTTTGTCACCGGCAGGCAAACACGTCTGTACCGTACCACGTCTTGGACCAGAAGAGGGACGCTGAACCTCATCTTCTTGTACCAAAAGCGGATATAGCCTCGCCACAGGCTATTTTCTGAGAAATACTCTAGTTAGCGAAACACCAACTTCTGGTTATTTCCCCGAAAAGCTGGTCTGGACCACGCTTAATCCAGTACAGACCGGTTGCTAATGTCTCAGGTAGAGATCCAAGGCACGCAAAGTCCCTTACAAGTAACGCTTTTATTGCATACACCAACAACCTTATATTTCGTTAGCTCTGAATTAAAATTTTTACTCGCATCCTAGTTATTTAATTTAAATACTATGGCTTCATTTCATGTGCTTATCCATCCGTAATAATCATTATATTCATTATCCAATTGTATTTAACCATACGACTAAATACGGCATCAGAGTCCTACCCAGTACGAACCACTCCCATTCAGGAAGGGGCTCGAATGTTCGCCCGAGGTTCCTCTAGAAACGTCAGAGGCCCTACGAGTGCGAGGTGTCCGCAGCGCTCGCACCACAGCAGCTGAAGGGGACCAATCCCCTGCCCCACGGGATATCTTGCAGCTTGAATATCAAATTAGGTAGTGACCTACCTAGCTTTATACACTCACGCCATCTCTTGACCTGGTATTTAATTTACTGCAAACAGTCTTTTGTTCGGGAATACGAGTGTTGATAGTATTTTGTCTTTGTTGATAGTGTTTTGTCGATGTTGGGTTTTTGTTATTTCAATTTAGAGTTTATTAACATTCCTTATTCGTTCGTGTTCTGACAATGGCATCGATGTACTGTCTTCATACCTGTTTTTTGTCCCGGGAATATATTTTATGTATTCGTCTCCAAGAAAGTTACAGATCTTACTTTAATTTATTAAACTTGTTCGACGAGTTGTTGGTCGTCCTCTATAGCAGTTGTATGACTTCAAGCCCAGAAATTTTAGGCATTTCCGAGCGTTTCTGTGACCTTGCAGTCTACTGTATTACCTTACTTCGGAGGGATCGTGTTATAACTGATTTTTCACAGATTCTGCATCATATTTCAATTCGGACTTTGTCTGCGAATCTATCGTCCTATGTATTTATTACTTTCTCACTATGAAAGTATTATAATCCACCCAAAAGCTCAAAATTGAGAGATGACCAAAGACGCGTGTCTTTCTTATCTTTTTATGTTTATATATTTCTGCGAACCCATTTTTTACGGAGGCGCGGAGCGGAACGATAAGGGACAGATAGTGCCGGGTAAGGTAAAGGGCCTGCCTAAGCAGATGAATCTAGCGCGGAAATAAAATGCATGCCAGAACAGATAAGATAAAAGGAATATTCTTGATATATCTTGATTGTCTTACAGAACATTCGATTACTTGTTAGAGAGTATTCCGGAAATGTCTGGTAATATGAGTCGTGGTATATATAAGGGAGCCGCTACTCGCCAAGGGACAGTTGTAAACAGAGTCGTGACGAGAGGTGTAAGTGAAACTGGTGTTTTGGAAGGGAACTCTTTGTCGTGGTCCATAACCTTGGAAGATTGCATTAGTGTGTTACGTAGTTCTGCTGGTGGACAGAGTGTATTTTTTTACGGAAATAAAGAAATTTTTGGATTTTAAAGAAAGAAGGAATTTGAAAGAATTTCAATGCCGCATATGGTTCCTTCCGTGTTACCTCTATTGCAGCGGTAGGCGATACTGTACTAGTCTAAACTTGCCTTGTTCTCATTGGCAGGAACCAGGAGTGCCAAGAACAGAACTACTACGTCGTGTTTGTGTCACATTAAGCTAACAGAGTAAAATACGTTTCAATTTTAGTGTGAAAAATTATGAACATAAAAAACTTATGATTATTCTTAATTACACAGTCCTCGTACATCAGGATTTGTGAAGTTATTTATTATTTGAACATGGTAATATTATAAGACAGAGCCCTGATTTTTTAAACTAAGATACCGTTTTCTACCAAAAGTAGTCCAAAGGTTTTGACTAATATTAATCGCCAGAATTGAAGCGGACACGTTAGATTCACGTTAACAAGAGGGAGAAAAAGACTTTAGGCTATAGCATAGCTATACCTAATTACCCCCTAAATATTAAAAGTGCCTGTAACACAAAAGAATACTCGGGGAAAAGATTCAAAAGTTTTAGCAGTCCACTTATAATTTATTAGATTTACATTCAAGATATTCTCGGGATACAAGCCAGGTGAAAAGACGATTAGAAAGGAACGTTCATCGCTCCTATCATCAGGGTATGAACGAGTAAGAAATGTTATTAAGCTATAATTTGAGATAACAAAAGATCAATGACCAAACACTACCAGTGTTTGCATCCCTGAACAAAAGACTGTCTGCAGTAAGTTAAATACCAGGTCCTGAGATGCCTTGAGTGTAGAAAACCTCCTTCATCACCAACCCCCCAAAAATGCAAAAGTGGTTGCTTCTGCTGGGGAAAGTTATGGTCATCTCTTTCTTTGATATTCATGGAATGGTTTATCAGCATTTTGTACCTGCACACACATCAGTAACTGGACAATACTACAGGGGTGTCCTGAAAACATTGCAAGTCCATATCAGGCACAAAAGACCACATTTCCGTGAAGCAGGCTGGATGCTTCCCCATGATAATATGCGGCCAAATATTGCCAATGCTGTTGCTGAATATATTGCAAAAATATATTTGAAGCATGTCCCTGTAATCCGGATTTAGCCCCATGTGACATTTTTCCATTCCTAACTTGAAGAAACGCATTCGTGGTAGGCATTATCCATCATCAGAAGCAGTGGTGAAGGCTGCGGAGGCGAGTTTGAAGGATTTATGAAAGAAATGGTTTCCAGCATGCCTTTGAAGACTGGCAGAAACGCTGGGACAATTGCATCGCATTCAGGGGAGACTATTTCGAGAAGGACCATCAAAATTATGAGGATGAGTAAACATGCGTTCTCTAAAAAGGAATTGTGATCATTCTTTATTGAACAGCCCTCATATTTCGAAATATTATTGGTTCGAATTATTGAATACTTCGTAATTTTTCAAACACTCTTTCTCTCTTCAGCTGCTTCTTATACAGCAAGAAGCACTGAAGAAGTTTCATAAGGTGCCTGGAAAGATATTACTTCTGAGAAACGAAAAGTTTGCAGTGAACGTAAACTAAATTTCCCCCTAGAGGTTATAAATGCAGTAGAAAATTGCTCTAAATAGAAGCATTTGTGTGTCAACCATTAATTGATCTTTGTATGGATACATTATGTTGTGCTCAATATTATAAATATTGTAAACAATAATTTGTTTTAAGTGAACTCAATATCAGCTTGCAGTTTTTTTTTTAAATTTAAATGTGTAACAATAGTTTAAAGATGATCTTACACTAATGCATTAAAATAGTAAAATGCAATAACATTTAAGGTTATTTAGCTAACTGCACATTGCGAATCTTTTAATATTAAGCAGTACATGTTTACTTCACTGTTAAACAGTGTTTTGTGTGCATAACTAAATAACAGCCTGATATACCACAATTGCATTTTACTGCGTTAAAATTGTAGTTTGAGGACAGGTTGTGTAAGCTTATAAGCATTTTCCACCACCTCGGCCGCATCAGTTCCAGGTTCTGGTGTAGCTATGTGCCCGTCAGATGGCAGTAGAATAGGTTTAGTAGGGTTGCATCTTTTCTGTCAATACATTAAAAGTTATTATCTAGTTACAATGTTTTTAAACCTAGGATGGAAATAATTATTAAGGTACTGATATTTAACTTGATAAATGAAAAGCATCGTATTCAATAAGCATAATTCAGTTGGATGCCTCAGGGGACTGCAGCGCAACAGGCTACGGTCGCGCACACGCGCGTTCCGGCTGCTAGTATAAAATAGCATCGTGGAGGACAGTCGCCTTACAAAAGTCCATCCTAAAAAGGTCATATCTGCGGTAAAATACTATTGAGTGTGGGCACGCAGAAAAACCATACTGAAGCCTGCCAGCACTGACGGGCCGACGGACAATCAATACTCTCACCCGAACATCGGAATTCCCGATAGGACCAGCTGGCAAGTAGGGACCAGACGGGAAGCATTCACCCACGCCTACCCATTTATCTTGTAGCGCTAAAGAGGGGATGGTTGGAAAAACATCACTAGCCATCTCCTTCCCCTCCCTGACGTCTGCAACCTTCGGGATGATTCACTGAACCGCGAGACTTCCAGAAACAGCGATCTTCCTATAAAAATGGGCTGCAGTTAGCGAGTGAGTTCAGTTCTTGGCGAGCAGCCAGGAGCAGCGCCGTGATAGTGAACGGACTGGAAGACTGTGTACGTGTATCAGAGGAGTTGTACGTAATTGTGAATGTAGAGTGGACCTGTGACAGACGAACTGGTGAATTTTAATTGTGTGCGCTAATTAATTCTATGTAATCGGCAAGTGTTCCAATTGTCATTCGGTGGAAATAAAGAACATTTTGAGTTTCTGCAATTGGACTTTTAACTTCCGGAACCCACAGAGTCACAATACTTATGATTATTTGGATAATTATAAACTACAAAGGTGTAAATGAAATACTTCATTTATGGTGAAATAACGACAATCACATCATGTAATAGCCAAGGTCAATATATTCCTTGCGCCTTCGTTGTTTTATTTACGAGTATTGGAATGGCACTAGTGGCAGCATTGCTGCAAAATTCTTTTGCAACTGTGCTTATAATATTGGGAGATTTGTTCTAGAACTGTTCCAGAGATGTATCACTCCATATAAAATATAAACAAATCGGTGCCCTGACAATTTATTGTACACAACGCTGGCCATTGAAGTAGAGTAGGGCTTGGCAACGCGTATTACTTAGAACCGGTTGTCAAGTAAACTGTAGGGACCGTGCCCTCGGTACTGTCGTGGCTTCTTGGATCGGCCGCCCTCGCTCTCCTTCACCTCATCCTTCCTCCCGGGGGTGCCCCCACATGGGGGCATAGGAACAATAGGCCCAGCATGGTGGCCTACGTACCAAATCCCCCTCCGTAATTAAATACCAATCCCAACACAAAGGTTAGAGCCTCCTCTCATATTTTACTATCATAATTCATTTATCTATTTATTTATGAATTGTAATTTTCCCTCATCCAACGTAAAGTTATATGGGACGATGAATGGGATATGCCCAAATGAGCCCAGGGTCCATAGACCTTAGAGTTACCCGACATTCGTTCTTCAGGATAAAGGAAAACCCCGGAAAAGTTCTTATTCAGGTTACTCGCCATGACCAAGATTCGAACTGGGGACCTTTTGAACGTGAGAGTAGACACGCTACCACCACGCTACCGAGGCGGGCATAATTCATCTAATCTAACCTATCTGAACTCCTTCTATTCGGCTATTTGGAACTCTTAACAATTTAAGATCAGCCTCATATTTCATTCATATTTATGTGAATTAGGAAGTTCAAGGAAGCTGGTTCAGTTGCTCATAAGAAGGAATATAGAAAGCCAAAGCAACAAATGATGTCACTGTTGCTGAGGTGCTTCATGAAAATAACGAAGTAAGTAGAAATAATACAGTTACTTTGTGGGTTCGTAAACTAAAAGTCCAGTTTGCAGAAATTCAAATTGTTCCTTATTTCCGTAGAAAGGCTCTTGCACACAATTCTGATCTCAGCAGAATGACGTAACACACACCAATATAGTCTCTCGTGCCTTCTGCAACCTAAATAAACAAAAGAATTCGCTTTCAAATTATTACATGTTATCAGTTAGTCGGAGAAGGATCTTTAGTCTTACCGCCGGAAATCGAACCCGGTACCCCTAGCAAACTCTAAATTTGTTTTGTGTTAGATTGTTATTTGTGAATAAAGTGTACCTCAAATTGGAGAAGTTTATAAATAAAATGTATTTTGTACCGTAGCACATGGCTTGATGCTCCCATTAATATGATTGCGATGTTCAAATCTACAGCAGACGTGTGTCAAGCTTAATGACAGCACTAAAATACTTAGAAATAATAATTGGATTTATACTTATGTAAATAAGGCTAGCATATTAAATTATTATCAAAAGGTTTAACACTATCAGTACTTTTGGAAAATGGAAAACCGCTTTACGAAGATATGTAAGTTAATTTGCTGGAACTGTACAAATAACGTAGAAACTCTCCCGGATACAATTCTGGCATGTCATGTACTATATAAGAGCGGTCGCGCGGTCAATGTAGCGGTGCCGACTTCGACGCCGCCTTGCATGCAAGGTTGCCCTTGTTAGGGCTGAACCTTCGCATCGAGGCCAGCCGGCTGGAAAAGCACACACCTTGCAGGCGGTGCTGCAACTACGGGCATCAGGATTCGGCTTGCTCAGCTCCACCACGGTGCCATTATTGTGGTGCCCGTGCTCTCACTTCCGAATGCATCTACCACAATCTCCGACGCCGTCGCCGGTACTGCGCTACGTGCAATGGCTCCGGCCATTTCACTGGACAGGCGCAGTGCCCAAAGTACCCGCGGACTCTCGCCAGTACTGCTCGGGACGAAACACAGCAACGTACCGCCACAGCAGCGCAAACACCAGTCACCACTGCAGCCTCCGACATTTCAGTGCTGGAAGCCCTCCATGCACTCCAAGCCGAGGTTAGGCACATCAATCAGAGACTGGACACTCTTGAAACGAAGATTGATGCCGCTACCTCTGGTCCCACACGTGAGGCCCTGCAGGACCTTCACTCTGAAGTCCTCAACCTGGGCCCGCGCATTGGCACGCTAGAGGACACCATTGAAAGTCAAAATCACACCATCCAGGACACCATTGAAAATCAAAATCACACCATCCAGGAAATGCTACGCAACACTGCAGAGAAGATAGCCAACTCTGCACTTTCAACACTGGATTTCGTTAAAACCGCCACCGAGCAACTTGCAACACTGCAGGTGCTCAGCAACCAACTAAATTCAACAACTTCATCCTGCCAGTCAATACTCCAACGAATCGAATCTGCTGTAACGACCACAAACGCCGACCGGAAGGACACAGCCAACTCGCTGGACTTACTCCATCAGAAGAGCCTTGACATCATGATTGCAATAGCCAACGCAGCTCCCGGCTGCGACCCGGACACCCTTAAGGAATTCCTCTCGCAAATAGTCTACCGCATCGACCAGCTCCAAGACAGCATTCTTCACTCACATCGAAATATCTCGACACTCCCAGACCAGCAGAACTCCAACACTTCAACTCAACAGCGATCAAAACGCCGATAGGCCCATATACGACGCAATACCCTCCCAAGCACCCCTGGTGCACAGTCATACACACTCTCTTGTGTCAATAAACGTAAACTTCCTCTCTTTATCCCTTCTTTTCGTTCAACCTTCCTATTCCCCGCTACTACACTGGCTATGGTCAGGGCCTTGTGTCATGGCCATATACCAGTAAAGCCAACCAGAACTGCGCCTCTTTATGAGCGCAGTAGCATCAACCGCCACTAACGGAGGTGCTTCAGCGGGACTCCCCTACTTACCTGATCTTCTCCCCCTTAATCTCCGGAACTCCTCTTGTTGTCTTTTTTCTTTCTCTCCTACTGTCCTTTTCTCTTTCTTGTTAAAAAAAAAAAAAAAAAAAAAAAAAAAAAAAAAAAAAAAAAAAAAAAAAACAATGTAGCGGGGAGGTACGAAGCTACAGGGTCACTTACATACAACCACTAGCTAGAAACGTTGATGTCTTTAACACGGCAGTTTACTGTCCACTTGGCCACAGTGTAGTACGTGGCACTAACCCATGTAGTGACCATGACTTCCCTTTTGATATTTATTTTATTTATTACCTACTTACCTCTCAATTAATATTATAAATTTCCGTTACGTTTACATACAGAAAGTCAGGATGTCTACACATTTCCAAATTGGCTTCTTGGATACAAAATTGAGACATTTCTTATAAAAATCTTCAACTTGTCTATGATCATTTCAGTGCATGTCACAGCCCCTGCTTCATTAGTAAAAGAAGAATATACCTGAATTACTCGGGACCTACTAGCTCGTCCCGGATCTCTACCAGAACTTTAAATGAAACGGTTTATAACAATTTACACAACCAAAAAGTAAAATAAGTTAATAGAACAATAAAACACCTTATATATTTACGATGGTGGGTCCAAAATTAAAGCCTCCTATTTTTTTCTCTTTTAACTGCCAAGAAAATTGAACCCAATTTACATAGCTTGAAAACTACAACATTGACGATTAATTTGTCACTATTCAATATAATCTCCGCCCTTTCCCACAGTTTTGGTCCACGTTTTAACTGGGGCATGTATTCCAGTGTGGTAAAACACACGGCCTTGCCTCCTAAGCCATTGACGCACGGACGTTTTCACAGCCCCCTCATCTTCAAAATTAATCCACGATGAGCTTACTTTGGTGGCCTGGACAGATGGAAGTCTGATGGTGCCAAGT
This sequence comes from Mantis religiosa, assembly GCA_030765055.1. Classification (NCBI taxonomy): domain Eukaryota; kingdom Metazoa; phylum Arthropoda; class Insecta; order Mantodea; family Mantidae; genus Mantis; species Mantis religiosa. The sequence goes on from JAUKNK010000052.1 coordinate 437,484, forward strand.
CAGGACTGTATGGGGGGTGAGGTAAGACTTGCCATCCCAAGTTCCCAATTTCTGCAGTGGTGTAACGGCATATTATTATTTGAAAATTTTATACTGATAATTTGTTATAATTTTTTTAAAAGCACTGAAATTTGAGATAATTTAATTTTTTAAACAAGTATTATGAATTTTAGAGAAAAATTCCTTATTATTATTCTTATAAGACTGTTTCATGCACGAGAAAAATTAATATATTTTTGTTGAATCGTTTTTTTTAAAGGTGTACCGGAACCTGAAAATATCTGAAAGTGAGAAAAACAGCTTTAAAGTTTATTTTGATTACTGACTTCTCACATGAGTCAGGACATTCCTGCTGCATAGTTTTGACTCTCTGTATCCTCAATTGTTCTTTTCAAGTTCATCTTCATTTTTATTGCCTTCTGGACCAGTTCTTCAACCATTTCATCTGCTTTCAGGACTCGCAGCTCATCAATTTCTGTATATATCTACTATCATGATTAGCACGTGTATTGCTTAACTGGGCCTGGTAACATCAATATTACATGTGGTTTCATCGTATATTGCATTTACAATATCCACATTTACTTTTCTGCTTTTAGTAAAACCATTGACTGTAAACTTTCATTTCCAAATATATTTGGCCTACCCATTTCTAATACTCACCAATAACTAGTACAAAATATTATTCAGTACACATAACTGTTCACATATACATCCAAAGACAAAGAAAAACTAGCATAGTTGGAATTCCATTTTTTCCAGCAAAAATCTTGAAAGATCTCCTACAAAACAAGGCTTAGTTCAGAAATATCTGCTCAGTATTACAGAAGATATGATGGATTTTCTGAATGTTTACAAAAAGGGGCGTGGCAAAAACTTAACACTCACTAACGCAATTAGCAAATTAGGTATAAATTATTACTCCGATAAACTTTTTAACTATATATTTGTATGGAAAGAGAGAGTCAGACTGAAAAATTCAATGCCATAGTCGGGATTTGAACCACGGATCTTCCTCGTTGCCGTCCAGCCACTCTAACCATTGAGCTACTATGGCTAACGTGCCGACATGACATTAAATTCTCCAATTGACTCGTGTTTTTTCCGGTAAACCATTTAGGAGTTCTCATAAACACATGAGACAAGTTACCTTAATGGCGACTTTCTACATGTAAGTACTTTAAGGCCCGGGCTTTATAGTTTACCACTATTAGGTCAATTAATGGAAATTAATTGTTCTTTCACACTGGCCATGTGTAGGCTAAAGTGTGGAAAGATAGAGTCAGACTGAAAACTGTCGGAACGTTGGCCATAGTAGCTCAAGGGTTAGAGCGGTTGGGCGGCAACCAGAAGATCCGTGGTTCAAATCCCGGCCATGGCATTGAATTTTTCAGTCTGACTCTACCTTTCTATACTTAAGGCAAGACTACACTGAAAATTCCCCGAAAATGTTGAAAACCATGGAATTTTATTTTTTGGCATTTTTGGTACTTAGGGTTTGTAGTAATAAATGGAATGCTATTTTTAACATTTGCACCACTTTAAGCCATCACGTAACAATTTAAAGAGACCTTTAACAATCTTTAAAACTAACAATCACTACTTTAAAATTGATTTTCTGTGAAACTTTTTTCTGACACTTTTCAATATACAAAATACTCCACGCGTAAAAGTTTTCCATTAAACTTGGTGAAACTTCCAGGATTGGTCCATAATATGTAAATAAGAAACTTCACAATCCCCTTTTTTCGTTGGTGCTCATGTTTTGAATATTATATGGTGTTAAGTAATAAAATAAGTTAATATTTTCAAACTTTTGAGCGCTAACACGTGGAAAATATTTTAGAACAAATTCTACAAGAGTATTCCAAAAATAAGAATGTGGGTCCTTTAAAATTTCTCTGTACTAGCAAAAAACAAAAATTAAACTTAAAATCTCAAATTGTTTGACGCGTAGAACATTTTCAGTTTTTACAATATTTTCACAAAAAATAATTAATAATTAATGAACTGTTTGGTGTAGCAACATAAAAATTTGCATGCCAGTTTAAAATGATAGTCTTATTATGTGTCTAAATTTTCATAATGATAGGTTTATTATTAGATATAGAATTTGGAATTTTCAGTGTAGCCTTGCCTTAAGCCTACACACGGCCATTGTGAAACAACAATTAATTTCTATATATTTGTAATCTAGTGGGATGAAATTATAATAAAATGTTAACAAGAAAATGTGAATTTTAACTCCAAGTGAAGTACCTTATTACCTTAAAATTTGACACCTACAACAGACTGCATTCCCATATTCCCCTTAGAAGATACACATGTCAAAATATAATTTCTGCAAATGTTTACCTCAATTATTATGAACTAGGTAGGGGGATAAGCATTTGTAACAACAGTTACGACAAGAGTGAATAGAGAATGTAATGTGAAGGTAAGACATGAGATTTGTAACAATGCTACGAAGCTACCAATGGAGCAGTCGTGTTTATTTGTTGCGGTATAATTTGAATTAGGAAAATGTTAAAGAATGCCGCCAGGTTTTTATTATTATCCACGGTACCAGTTTGTTTTGTCATCCCACGTTTTGTTTGTGTTTGTCTTTAACAAATAATGGAATAATTTCTTTTACACATCAAGTTCACTGGTGCACTTTGTTCGTACAAATATAAACTAAATACGTACCTGATTAAAGCTATCATGTTTTTATGAAACGGTATGTGCATCAGTTACGTATTGTCACCCAATTAGCGGAAAGCAAAACCAACGACAGCTGAGAAGGACCAGGGGCAGCCAAGCCACTCCTTCCCATTAATCTCAGTCACTAACTGAGGGGTGATTAGGGAAATGTCACTTGTCGCTGACCGCCTCTTTCCCCTTCCCCTGTCCTCTGGAACTTTCGCGGTGATTCACGGAAACCAGAGACCTCTAGAAAAACAGTAATATTCCTATAAAAAGGGGCTTCATTGAGTGAGTCAGTTCAGTTCTTGGCAAGCAGCGTAAGAGTGCAGCGCTAGTGTAAGGACGAGAAGACTGTGTACGTGCATCGGAGGATTGTACGTAACCGCGAGAGCAAAGAGGAATTGTAACGGACGAACTGGTGAACCGTAATTGTGTGCATTACGTAATTCCGTGTAATTGGCAACTGTTTAACTGTAAGTCGGTGGAAATAAAGAACATTTTTGAGTGGTGTAATTGGACTTTTCATTTCACGAACCCACAGAGTCACAGTATTGACTTTATATACATGGCACATGAAAAACAATGTTCGATAAAACAAAACAGAAAAATATGATGTGTTGTAGTCACATAACGTTCTGTGGTCATTCTTGTGCAAGCTGTTCTTACTAGAGTAACTACAAAATAAGAATGAGCATGGGTTGAGGCAATATGGTTATCGTGCTGTCTTGGCATTGCCAGTTCCACGGCTAGCGGGCGAAAGAGATGGAAGATATATCTGACTTTGTTTCAGCCTAGCAATTATCATACAGATGCTGAGATGTAGTGTGATACAATGCTGGCAGAAAAGGTCGCTTAATAATTCAACTTGTATGTCAGAACATATATAATGATTATGTGCGCAGAAATTTTAATCTTGCAGCAACAATATCGCTTTCTTCAAGCAGAAGTTTGCGACCATCATTTGTTCTCCTATATTTGAACCCAAGGGATTTCAGAATATTATGTATAGAAGATACAGAATCTGTATATATTCTATTTTTACCGCATTAAATTGGCCAGCATTTGGCAGTTGGATATTCATCCTTGTCATATAAATCATAGATTGTTTATGTAAACCACGTTTTTGAAAATTGTCTAAGTTGGTAGCACGTTTTTAGCTGTTCGATGTTTCTCTGGAGTTCTGAATATGGAAACTCTCCTAATTTGGTGAACTGCTTGCCTTTTTACATGTTCGTCACAGTATGATAATACCGTCCCTGTTAGGCATAACATTGGCATAATAACGGTGAAATTTATATTAAATGCATTATTCAGGGCGAACAGATACCACAATATGAATTAAGCTAAATTATAAGAAATATAGAGGATAAAATTAAATATACAGGTGCAGAAACTAAACAGGCAATCCCAGTACGTACATTTTATTGCAAGCACGCGAACCCAACGTGTAAAGAGAGCCGGGAAAATAAACACTTACATGAATTTTCTTTGTGTTGGGCCGAGAAAGGTGGCATTGTTCGAGAATCGCCCGAGGGGTAGACCCAAGCGGCAGCCAGTCGCCTGCCCATGCATTGGTCTGCACATGATACGTGATGAGAGAATAGACACCGGGGATTTAAGATACAAAGTTCCAAACATGCTCCTGCAATAATGACCTAGACCATGGGGAAGTGAAATTTGCGTGGAATACACGCCTCAGAAACCAGAAATTGTGATGAAATTTAAGAGTAGGGATGAAACACAACCTATAAGGAACGAGTAACAGGTCACATGACCTCTAAAGTGTCCAAAATTCGGTGAAAGGAAGGAAGGAAGGGGAAATTTGTGCTATGGCGACGTTTGATGTTTGCTAGGAAAAACACTCTGTAGTGGCCAGTGTAGGGAGCAACAAGTAGGGAAAGTTGAAAGTCCGTGTGCGCAAATAGACGGAGCAACACACGTTAGGTGGTTATCGAACACTCTGTGTTATGGAGTGAGAGAAACTGCACACATTACATCATTAAGTGTTTACCAAACTCTGTTGTTGAATAATCCTCCGGAAATACTCTATTGCGCGAAGTAATGCTCTCGACGTCCAGGAACGACAACGCTTACACAGCTACATATACCACTCGGCGCGTCCTAGAAATTTACAAGTTCACTCGCCACTGTGATTCAAACAAGCCGTCATGTCACGCGCACAGTTACGGGCAAATCCTAAATCTCGCGGCTAATATGCGAGTTACACCTACACAACGGTGACGAGTGGAGAGGGTGACCTGTATAAATATATGTGACATTCAACGGTGGTGGTGTCTTCTATGTGATAATACCCATACACTGTCAGGACGCACCCACATCCTAAAACCCAAGAGAGAGAATCCATGCAGAAATACCCAGAGAAAAACCCCGACCTGTTGTAAACTTCCCGTCCGTAGCCCTCACCCGTCACATATCCTATCATATGAGGTGTTGAGTGCCGGGAGGGCTCAACGAGGTACTTAACGGGCAAGTACCACTTCAGTGAGTACTCACGTGACAAGCTTGTAACATTAATTCTTGAATCTGAGCGAAATTTGTACGTTCGAAAATGTTTTTAATTGACATCTGTTTGATAAAGGAATACACATGAACAAGAATATCTCCAGCCTGCTTATGTAAAATTTTATGAGTTGTTTCATATTTACTACTAGGCGAACCAGCACTACGCTTGCTAATTCACTAATTTAGAAAAGCATATGTGCACTCTTCAAAGATCAACACTTTACTGAATGCATGGTACAAAAAGCAACTGCAGCATAGCACGTGTGTGCTTTTCTTCACTGACAGTTAATTCTTTTCTTTCTAGTGGGGCGCCTTAACTTTCCATATTTGCGAAACCGGATGTGCTACAAACATGGGGTTCGGACAGTAATGCTTAGAAAAAATAGCTCCGTAACATGGGGAAAACAAAATAATTCTGTGATTAGTATATTTAGAGCTCGCAAATAAATAAGCCGCATGCTTCGGCAAAGCGAGCCAGTAAGTTTTCTTAACTGTACAACGTTGTACGCACCGCATTGGCTAGTAGCAATAGAACATCCACGCCTAGCCCCGCCTTATGTTCATTTCTATTTTGTAGCTACCTTAACGCTTGTTCTAACTACTTCATTTTTATCAATACAGATGTGTGTAAATATCATATTATTTGTTAAGGCCGGAGGGATGTGCGCGCATTCGGTACAACTTAACTGGACGCACAGTATGAATGACGTCAGATTACAGCTCGGCCATCAAATGTGCAAACTGCCACTAAAAGTAAACGTGGAAAACAACGTAGCGTATGGCGCTGCGAACAGTGGCAACGTCATGGCTGAGTAGTTAGCCCGCTCGGCTCTCACCAAGGCAGCCCGGTTTTGATCCCAGGCGACCGCAAATTGAGGTTTGTTGTTGACAACACAGCGTTGGGTGGGTTTTCTCCGGGATTACCGGGTTCCCCGTCATTTTATTTCACCGGTGCTCCATCTTCATCTCATGTTTAATCAGTGTCACCGCCTGCGGTGCCGTATGTAGTAAAAGAGGGCGATTAACACTGAACAACAAGCAACTGCTTGCAAGTTTATGCAGATGCAAGGTCAAGATGTAGTGTAGCGCGACTATTTGGTTTCTTCTCGCTGTACCTCTCGTGGTCAGGCTGTACCTAACTGCAGTTGTTTACATGCTCGATCAATAATAATACAGTTCATGTGCAGTATGTCTTTGGAAAAATATATTTATGTACTATGTTTAAGCATAGTTTGACAACTCTTCCCTTTCTTTTATGAATTATACCTCTCACATACGCACACATAACTCACATGCATGAACGTTTTGCTGAAAAGATTGTTAAAGTGAAAACTTATTTAGGCGCGTTTAGCACTTTTTGTTGGTAGTGAATTAAACTGAGCCGTCACGCTGGAATATATGACGCTCATTCGGGTGAAGTCGGCTCGAGTTGGCTGAATCCGAAGTAACCCCCCCACACACACTCATTCTTTATTTCAGTCTTATGTTGTCCATACTACTATACACCGTATAGTTTCTGTGGCACTCAACAGCGTATCAACAACACGCATCTAGGTATGTTCAACAAATTTCAAATAATATGAAAAATTCAGAAACCCTACAGGAGTTTCATTACAAAAATAATTGTCTTAGGGCCATTCTTACAAACGGTTATCAAGTGTCAGTAACCGATTCGGTCAGATAACCTTCTGTCATTTAACAAATCGACAACATGTTCAATTCCATTTTAAACAATAATAGTCAAAGGAACAGATAGTATTACCCAAGTTCGGTATTTGAATAATTAAAACCATAATAACGAAAAATATAACTAGTTTGCTAATTAGAAACAAAAGTGTTAGGACTTCGTGAAAAAGGTGTTTCATTTAAAAACTGGTTACTTTTATTGCCAATTTCTCTTTATTGTGAGTAGTAAAACGTAAAACATTAATAAATTTAACGAAATAACAGGTAAATAATAAAATTATCACGTATTAAAACGACTTTTGCGTCTATTTTCATTTACAACTTATAGGTTATTATGTTTTTCCACAAACTGAAAGACCGAACGAGGGTCAAGAAAATGTTGTAATATCAGTATCAATTGGGACAAAACAGTTGAAACGAATATGACATGTAATAAAATAAGTACGAAAGTGTAATAAAATATGGAGTAATGAGTATATGTACGGATATGTAATGACATGTGTAAAATGTATACCTAACCAAAAATTTCCGATTATTCGAAAAATACGCAAATAAGGAAATGAGTAACACTTTGAATAAGTTAAGGTCTATTATGGAATCCAGTAGATTATAGCTTGGCACCAATGGACATAAGATAATTTATTTAGACGAAACCTTCTACGATACCCATGACGTATCGAGAAAGGTGGCAACCTTGCAGAAAGGTCAGGGAGAAGGACGGTCTGTGTTGTAAAACAATTATAAGGGTTCGTCAAAGGGAGTGGCCGACATGCACATGAGTTAACTAAATAGACTATACAAGAATTGAAGGACATCACGAGACAAATACAGGCAATTAGGCAATATGGACTTCTTCGAGTGTACCAGAACTGTTTTCGGAAAAATACGAAATGTACTCGCGTTGAAGGCCATTATCATTTTCAATATCTGTTGTGATTTTAGGTAAGCATACTGTAAAGCGGTACAGTAGTTAGGGTTTCGTACACGTTACCTGCCGGTCCTTTAGGCGTAATTTTGGCTGAGAGCGCGTCGGCCCTCACCCATTACAGTGCCGCCGCGGGTCGGTCCTGTCGCTCAGGAAACGCACGGTAGAAAATGTAATGATACACTAATGCCACTGAAATACGTATAATTTCTCCCTTGTTATTGATTTATTGTTAGTCTATTTCTCTCTATTCAAATATAATGCAACCTTTTATATGGAAATGGCCCAGACCACTGTTTTATTCATGAGCGATTGTTATTTGTTTTCGTACTATCCCGAACGTTCGAGGTAAATGTGGCCCTTGTCAGTTACAGGGACATCCAAAGACGATGGCTTTGGAGGGATTCGGTTTCTAAAGTTCTCGTTCAAGAATCCCTGTCTGAAGAATCATTCTATTGATATTGAATAATAATGAAAATATTTTATAACTCAGAACAACTATGCAAAATATACTTAAAAAACTCTGATAACTATCACTAAATGAATTCCTCTCGTTACTTTTTACTATCTATATTACGGGCTTACAGTAAGTGGAGGGAAGAATAGTGTTTCATCCAAAAATTCTGTACCGAAAATGCATCTGCTAACGAGACGTTATAGCTAAAGTTTCTTAATTGTTACTTCTCTGGCTTTATAATTCAGTGACAGCAAGAAGCTTTGATATATTTCAAGGTGGTGTGGGACAGTTGCTGAAACGATTTCATTTATAAGTAACGTTTGCACTTCTGTTATCATTCTCACTATCATGCCGGACAGTGACGTCACAATTATGTTCTGCGCCCAGATTCAGGTCAACCCATCTGAAGCTAGTTTCGTAGTCAAGTGATGTCTTGTTGTTGGCCATTTGCTATCTCCTGTTATTTTAGCCCTGACTCTCCCTCACGTGATGGGACACACAATGGAACAACCTACTATGTCCCGGTACGACAAAACTATGCATTCAAGCTATTAGACAAAGTCGTCCAGGAATGTGCGGATATATTTTCTTTGTAACAAAATGGTTCACACTGTTCCAAGGTCTTATAAAATGCTGGAGTACTTCCTGTATTTGCGCCCGATATAAACTTTCTAATTTAACACTGAAGATATTGCTACATTCTTGAACACTTGTAATTATGTAAGGTAAAATTATTTTATTTCATATACAGGGTGTTAATGAACTATAAAGAAATAATTTCAACTATTGTAGTCGTGACTAATATATACAAATTGAGACAGGCATTGCATGGTCTGCGGCTGAACATAACGTAGTGAATTGTGTTAACCTAGTAGGCATCAAGTGTTGATAAGTTGGTATTCAAACAAGGTAGGTGAAATTATTGGATTAGAATGGCTTTAAAAGTTCTTCCTGGGTATAAAAATATCGATTCTTAGTAGCACGTTGTTGGCGATCTCAAGATTTAAAACCTCAAAGTCTCTCAAATCTCGAACTAATCACCCGCCAGTGCGACACTGAACAGCGATTACTGCCTTCATGTACCAGGTGTATGCATGTATGCCAACACCCCCTTCGGGGTAATCTCACCTTACCACATGATGACCGAACCTAGTTCTCAGGTGGAGGCTCCCAGTGCCTATTGCAGTAATCTACTGTGTATTTGTGCTTCAATAAATCGTCACATTGTAAATTTAGCAGTTCCATTTGGTACGTTGCAGCTACATTGTTGTCACCGAGTGTGTTGCACCTGACTGAACCCTTAAATTCTGTACTCACAACCCCATTCATTTATACAGCTTAGTGCTATGCGACTCTTGCCTGACGTCACACGCAGTGCAGGCCTCGATCCCGACTGAAATACGTCACAACTCTCGAAGCTGTCTTCCTGAGGTATAAGATAAGTAGCTTTAAAGGTAATATTGTCTCACGGTAAACCAAAGTTTAATTCTAGATAACAGTTGAACATGATAATTGTATATTTGGCAAGTTTTGATGTAGACACAGTCCTAAACTACGATAAAATGCAAATATATTGACATTTACTTATTTTCGCAATGTTAAAGAATGATCTCTAGATATATTTTTATCATTATAATATTCCTAATCACAAATATTTGTGATATAATACCGATGAAACACCGATGTCATGTTCTTTTTTTTTTTAAAGAAAAGCAAGATTATGTCTTCTAAAGCTTAGTCATGTCGGACAATGAATGCAATTGGTGAAATATGCTCAAATGAGTCCGGGGTCCATGCAGCTTAGAGCTACCCAACATTCATCTTTAAGGATAAGAGAAAACCTCGTAAAACACCTTATCCAGATAACTCACCCTGACCGAGATGCTACCTCACTCGGGATCTCTTGAACGTGAGGTAGACACGCTACCACCTACGCTATCGAGGCGGGCTATTTCATGTTTCGGTTAGTAAAAACTGACCACTATTTGCATCACTTACATTATGTGGCTTGTCAAATGTTACAAGTTTACTATGTTTAGCATATAAAATTACAGTCAAAAAATGTTCAGATATAGACAGATCTAACAACTTGGTTATCTTTCTTGCCTTCCAAGAAGCTCTCTCAGAAAATACATCTAGGTTCTTGGTTTTTTTTTTTTTTTTTTTTTTTTTTAATTTACGTGCTCCAACGTTTAGACATATCCGTCGATAAATGAAATGGGTAAAATGATGCTCAAATGAGTCCGGGGTACATGGAGCTTAGATCTACCCGATATTCGTCTTTCAGGATAAGGTAAACCCCCGGAAAAGACCTTATCCAAGTAACTCACCCTAACCGAGATTTGAACTCCAGACCAATTGAACGTGAGACAGAAATGTTCCAGATATCTCATAAATGCGTCTGTGATATATTTTGACTTTGTTTTGCTGTACTGACACCCCTACATCTAAATTTCTTGCAATAGACGTTTCTAAGTTTCTGTCTAGCTTCACAAAGGTATTATCAGTCAGTACAGTAGTTTGTCTCACCGCTCATTGGAACTTTACTGAAAAGCAACGTTGCAAAATAATATGTTTGGGTGGTTTTAACCTAAAATGGTAGCACCCAGGAGCCTTTATTGCTTCTTTGTAGGATACTTCCAATCTTGTACCGATACCTCTGAGACGAGCGTGATTGCCTTACCAGCTTATACCGGCTGGCCCCGTAGCTCAGTCGGTACAGCACCTCCCTGTCGTGCGAGGGGTACCGGGTTAAATTCCCGGTTGCGGGTGGAGATTTCTCTCCAACCAAGCTGATTCTCTATCTTCCCCACTGTGAGAAATTATGAATGTGTGCGTGATCTAATGATTAAAAAAATCCAAAGTTTCAGCAGCCTAAAGTCTACGAGTCAACACAATCGCCAATAAGCGATACAGATTGTTTCAAAACGACACCGAATGATTATAGCCGTCGCGTGGTTTATCAATGAACTAGTCCGAGTTTTGGTACCTCATCTTCGAAGTTCTGTTGGGTATAATTATATGCAGCATTAAATATTACATGATTTTGTGATTAGACAGTGCAGGAACCACTGGTGTATGAAGTTGTTATTGAGGCACACCAGCAACGAAAACAAAAACGTTACCCCTTGCTGTTTATCAGTGACCCTAGCCTACCTTTCAGGTAATGGGGCACAGGGTAGTTATTTGTGCAAAAGTTGACTAATAACTCGGAGAGTTGCAAAGTTGCTCTTCAGTGTAAAACTACACATTCCGTCTTAACAGGGAGGACTTTGTACGTACTTAGCAAATCCAAGCAATATGTAGCGCTATACGAGCGCCGAAATGACGGATATGGTTTTGATGGATGGAAGAGCTGAAGGGAGTTCAACGAACGCACGATTAATTTAGTTTCATTAAAAATATGAATTGTAAAAATAGTTACATCAATGATAATATTTATTTGTTTAACTTCAGAGTATTTTGTTATGATCTTATTGCACAATAGTTTCAACCACTTAGTGTAAATATCAATAGCTTCATTTTCAGTTGCAAATGCTTTATTTGGTATTATCTAACACGTGAAATAAAACGATTGACTTATTTCATAAGGCATTTAGTTTTCGTTAATTTATCTACAATTCTTTAATGTTGTTGTCTAATCTGTTTATCATTTAATGTTTCCATCCTCAACCTCACTAACATTAACCTCTCTCTAAAACGTATAAGTTGCACATGTCCAGCAGCTTATTTGTCAACATGGACTGCTAGAACAGAATTTTGGAACACGTTAAACACTCATAAGCAATAATTAAGCAATAGCCTCTTTATTGCGGTTTCACAAGCCAAAGAAATTCATCATAGTAGCAAGCTACTGCAGAGTATGTCGGTATGTTTACAAAGTTAGAGCACGCGGCACGGCGAGGCACCCGTCGTTGGTCCTGTCACTGCCTACTCCACACTCATTCCGGAGGATGTTTTATGCTGTAAATGTGTCATAAAGAAGCTGAGCAACTACTTCCATATGTTCGTTCGGTGTCATTTTGAAACATCCTGTATATTCCAAAGAAGAACGGCCACCGATATGATCATTAGATTTAAATGTGGGGTATAAATGGAACAAAAAATGCTTATTGATCAAAACATATTCTTTACTTATTTCTCTATTATCTATTTATTATTTATATAACTTGTGAAAGTATTAAGAAGGATTTTACCATTGTTAGAAAGAATTAACTGCACTGACAAATTGAAATTACTCCGAAAAATCCATACATAGATACAAGAATCATTAGTAGTGCTATAGTTTACTTATTTCTCTATTAGCCCCAAAACACGATTAGAATAGAATTAACGACCGTGAATAAGAAATATTATTTGCATGACTTGCACGTTCTGTGGTTTACCGTAAATGCCTATCACTGTGGAATATATTTTGTTGTAAGAGTAATCTAGCTATATTAACTCCTGTGTAGGAGTAAATTCTGCTGTCATGATTTTGTTTGTAATTTAGGAATCTCATTTTCTGTCAAATATTTTAAATTGCTGTATAAATTTAATTACAGTTATTCTCTTATTATTGTTTTTTGTGTGACACCTCAAAGCCCTTTTAGTGCCAGTCCAGTTTCACATGTCATTTGCAGACACGCTGTACCCTATCTTTTGATGTGCACACCGGTACAAGAGAATATTTTGATACTTCGCTGTAAAACCGGATTCATGGAATTTCGTTATGTCCTTTGGAGTGCTTTAATGTTGTAAATGCAGGAAGGCATGCGTAGTCCGACGCCTGTTGAGTATCTATAACACTGTAGGGAATATTCCTTTATGACGCACATCCGGTTAAAAATAGATGCATATGGCTTACTACAATTCATGCCTTTGTCTCTTTCACGTGGTGAAGGATGACCTTTTCCAGCAATTTCGGAAAATCAGATAAAAAATAGTAACGCGTTTGAACTCCGAACTAAAGCTAAATTGAAACTTACACAATGTAGGGAAATATGGAGGAAAACTGTCATATTCCCTAATGCTGCCAGTTCACACATTACAATTACAGTCAAGCAAGAACTAGGTAAAGCAGGTTCTGCTTTACAGTTAAGGGCTTCTGTGTTGTCATTCCTCACGTTGGATCTGTACAGTAGTATTTTGAGATCCCTGGAAGACGCAAAGCTGTTGGTTCTAATCTAAAATCTTCAAGTAGTAGAGACCTGCAATAAAGGTTATATCCCATGTCTAACTTATAACGCCTCTTTTTCTTATTTCGTTAAAAATTGTTGAATAAATTTTATAGGCTCTTTTAAGAGTTTCAATTATTTTGTCGCGAAGCCGATCGCGATAAGGCGGTTTGGTAGACAAAGGAACGGATAGATTTCACGTGGATAACGAGCTTGCATAAGCAGATAAACGTAGCGCTTGTGATAAAAGACTTACCGAAACAAACAGACTGAGACAAATGGAAATTTCTGGTAATATATTGATTACTCCGTTTCGTTATTCTTCTGAAAGAGTCTCAAATTACGAATTAGGAATTTATGGACGTGAAGGCTCACAGAGGGTCAGTTGTGAAACAGTGTTGTGAAATGAGAGACAGCCAGCTGTGTAACAAGAGCTAAGGATGTAATCTGCTGTTACTGTTTGTTATTGTGATCGACCTTGGTAGACTGATGGTGTATGTAACGTAATGCTGCTGTAATCTATAAGAGTATTTCTACGAAAATAAAGGAGATTTTTAATTTCTGTAACTCGTCCTTTTAATTCTACGAAACCACAAATCACTATATATATAACGACTTGACGTTTGTTAGTCTTGCAATAACTCGAGAACGGCTGAGGAGATTTACCTAATTTTTGTTGTGAAATATTTCCATAAGTCCAAGAAAGGTTTAAAAGGTAAAAAATGGAACCTGAGGTGATAATAATCCAGGTTATTAACTAAATATAAAAGTTCATAGCATTCAGAGGTGGCCAAATTATTAGACTAAAGCTCTGAGAACCTTCTTTGTTTACTTAATATTAATACATAAGCTCTCAGGTGCATATATGGTACAGAAACTTGAGTCAGTACTTGGTATACATTCCCTTTTTTCAAAATTAACATTTTTATTTGGTTAGGCATGCCCTCAACCAATGTTTTACACTTATTTGTAGTATCCGCATCACATGCAAGATATTTATAAGTGTCTCGATAAGTTGGGTTTTAGTTTTAATGTGGGTTGTCTTGATTTCCCTCTTCACAATGGATAAAAAATTATCGCTCGGGCTCATATCAGGACTATTTCCTGGCCATGGAAGCACTGAAAGTTCTAAATCACGATAATTGTATTATTTTCTTGACTTTGTGACATGATGCACCATCATGCATAAAAGTACATTAATAATATCGGAACCAATCCCTTATCTGGGGTAGGAGTCGGGTTTGAAGAACTCCTAGGTATTGATCTTGCCTCATGGTACTCTCAACAATGTACAAACTTCCAGTGGCATGGACAGAGTTAAGGGCACTGGGAGGTTATTTTTACCCAGACAGGACTATTTTTTAACAATATTAAAATATAAATATACAAAAAACTAAACATTGCAAGAAATTGACATTTGGTATGATTATAGTATAAGATTGTGTGCATTTAGCAACTGTATAATATTTACCTTAAGTCCATACAATTCCTTGCAAAACGGACATACGGTAACCTGTGTATCCTGAAAAAAGTATTACACCCTATATTTCAGGTCTGGGTTCCTTGTAGGTATTTAAAGCTATAGGCACCAATCTCTTTCCTACATAACATAAGACACAGTTTTATAATCTAAACTAAAGAAAAAGGATACATACTTAATACTATGCACATGAAAAATTATTTAGTTGTGATAAAAAAAGATAATAGTTTTAAGGACTGGGTTTTATTTTCCGTCCATTTTATAAAACATATGAATATAAAAGTTACATTAATGTGTTCAGGGAACATAAAAAATATGCACTAAGCATTTAATATCAATATCTTTTATAATTTTTGAAAAAACATGCGCCTAATATATGAAAAATCAAGGTTTTGGGAAATAACGATCAAAGGCACCATTCTTTTTAAATTATAGATACTCTCAGAACATGCTTTCTCCATATTCCTGCTCAGTTAGGTTTTCCTTATCTTTTCTTTTCCTTTTCTTACTTCCAGTTCTACTTTCAGGTAACTGAGCTGTTCTTTTGCCTCTGAGAGTCGACGCACGTCCTATTTTAGACATGCTGCCCTCATATTTTCACCAACCTTTATACCCATTTTTGTCATTACTTTATGCCTACCACTCCACCCATCATTATAATAAATAGCACTATGATATACACCAATTTTAAAGTTTTTGGCCCAACATGCACAGTTTTTGGAATTCTTTCCCATATTATATGATGATAACTTTCATTTGGTTTTTGCGTTCGACCATGCAAGCACTTTCTCAGTAAATAATCTTGAGAAAGTTCACTAAATACTGGTTTAATTGCCAAAAGAACTTCTTCTGTAAGATACTGTTTATGTTTTTAAAATTTCTTTCTTAATCTGAGCTCTTTGAGAGCCAAACCATGTATCTTCACCTTTAGGACACAAACCATGCTGTGGTTTACTATCTGTGTATAATTTATGAAAATAAATGGCCCAAATAGATTGTTTCATTTCTACAATTGTTTTACTGGCATTGCCCCTGATAGCTAGTCCATAATTCTTCTGGAGGAGGTCAATCTCACTGTCTGTTATTCTTCCACTACCTGCAAGTGGTTTGCCATCTGGAAGAATCTTTCCCTTCATACTACATCAGAAAGTGGGCGCGTCGTTGCGCCGTCACCTTAAAATTGATGGATTAAAGGGCTTTAGTACCAGCTGATATATATATATATATATATATATATATATATATATATATATATATATATATATCATTTCAAAGCTGAAGAATTATATAATTTTTAACACCATCAACAAAAATTCGATTTTTCGAAGCCCATCGAGCTCCCAGTGCCCTTAACGCTCCAAACCATCACCGTGAAGGGTGTTTCACAGTTGGTTGCATACACTGAGGATGTCCTCCGGACATATTCACTGCTTTCGTCAGTAACCTCAAACGTGGATTTATCACTAAAGCACACCTGGATAGAGCAACTGATATTAATGGCAGCTATTGGTCAACAATATGCTTAATAACGTATCTCAAAAATACCTTTGTATAGTCTACAGAGACTAACCATAATTGAATCTGGCTATTAAATTAAATTATCTTTGTGAAAAAGAGTAACACAGTGTAGCCATTTAATTACCTTTTCCCAGTCATCAGAAGACCAATGTTGTATTCCCTTTGCCTTTGCCTCTTTCTTGCCATATCTGCTGTGAGCTTTGTTTTCCTTCTGGATCTTCCAGCCTTCAAACCGTCATCGAACAGGGTTCTCCTGATAGTTCTTGCTTATACTTCTAAGCTACTCAAGTCTCTGCTAGTGGCTTCTTGGTTTCTGCGTGCTTCAGCCATAACATTTCTTCCACCTCTAGGGCTCAACTTGCTTTCTCTACCACATTTCCCGCTTTACTGTGTCTGATCTATCTCATTGTTTTCATCCATTTGTTTAATTCTGTTTACAGAATTTGATGTTATTTT
Source organism: Mantis religiosa (assembly GCA_030765055.1). NCBI lineage: Eukaryota > Metazoa > Arthropoda > Insecta > Mantodea > Mantidae > Mantis > Mantis religiosa. Next base: position 454,370 of record JAUKNK010000052.1, read on the forward strand.
GAGCCTTTGTGCTATCTTGTTTTATGCATACCGTCCTTCTGCTATTAGTACCCTCGTAATACCAACTTTTCTAGATGTTCCTCCCCATAACCTCAAATTTCCTTCAACATTAAATCTTACAAGTTCTCTAGTCTTTCACTGCATGCATAGCTTCAGTACAATACAGAAGAAGCCAACTCACAAAATAAAGCCAAGAGTTCTAAAGATAGACGTTTAAATGTGCAATAAACTGAGCCCTTATTAAATACACACAATAAATGTACTCTTACAGCAGCTGACAGTTATCTTAGCAGTTATACCAACATATGCTTACAAAACATCCATCAAATCATCATAAAATATCCCTGAATTATTCTAATGTATCATTCAATCATTGTTACATACAATGCTGTCACTAATTCGGGGTAAGGTTAAAATATGTTAATTTTTATGACTGAAATTCAGCTTAGTCTACTAATTTGGCCACCTTTGTACTTTTAAGGAACACGTACACCTTCTTTTATTTTCAAGAAACAAAAGCATTACAAAATAGAAGGATTTTCCACTTCTTGCCAGTCTTCTTACCATATTTTATTAACCTTCCGTCCGGCGCAATGTTAAGTGTAGCAGCAGAGGGTGCAATGTGCACATACTGCAAACCTTTTCGTCCTTGGTCCAGGATATGGTTCACTCGCATATATATATATATATATATATATATATATATATATATATATATATATCACTCGCATTTAGAGGCACTTTCTCACTCGCTCTGTTTCGACCTAGAAAATTTCTTTTTCACTTGTATGAACTTTTGCACTTGTAGGCGCGTTCATTTTTTGCTCTTTTCCGAACTTTGGCACTTTAATTATTTTAGCACATTTCACATACAATTTTTGTGCACTTTTTGAGACGAGGAATATCACTCGCATTCAAAGGCACTTTCTCACTCGCCTTGTTTCGACCTAGAACATTTCGTTTTCACTTGTATGGCGTTTTACACTTGTAGGCGCATTCATTTTCTGCTCTTTTCCGACCTTTGGCACTTTAATTATTTTAGCATTCCTTGTACAGACTTTACCTTTCACAAACATTTTTTGTGCACTTTTTGGGACGTGGAATATCACTCCCATTCAGAGGCACTTTCTCACTCGCTCTTTCTGGACCCACAACATTTTATATCAGGTGTATAACTTTTTGCACCCGATTTTTGAAGCCCATTCTCACTTCTATCATTTTTTGCCCTTTCCGGGCTCATAAAACTTTCCTAGCATCCTAGAGATAGCACACGCATAATTTCTGCACCTAGCACACGCACACGTCGAACTCGTCGTGCTTCTGGCGTCTTGTCGGAGTAGAAGAGGCTCCAAATCATCTGGCGGGGTCCCAGGCTGGTGTTGTGTGTGTTTTCGGACTCTAGATTTAGTTCTGCGAAGTGGACGTAACCCAGCTGTGGCTCCTGCAATCCCTGAATTTCCATAGTTCCGCAGGTGCAAGTTTTCGGCCCGGGCGTGTTCTCCCCATCATGGCGCCTGCGGACGCTAGCAGCCTTCGGTAGACTTTGTGGTCCTCGTGCTGAACTGCTGTAAAAAAGGAAAACATTGTGAGATTCCGTACGCTACTAATAAAAATAGTCTCATATCTAGGAAGGAAGTTCCAGTAATTAGTAATTACATAACTTAGGCAAAGGAGCTGCAAACAAGCCACGCCGATTTAGCTTTTGGCTGGAAGAATTTCTTGGCGCCTTACGTCGGCTGCTTTTGGGCTCTCCGTACACTCCTCCTCCTCCTCCTCCTCCTCCTCCTCCTCCTCCTCCTCCTCCTCCTCCTCTAGCCTCCTTTCTCTCCTAACTCCGGCTGCCTGAAACACAAAGTGAAAACAATGAGAAACGCAGCCCACGCGTGCGTACTCGTCGGCCCCCTCGGCCGTTTTGATTCAAACTGATTGATCACGTGACCGTTGAATGGAAGCCATCCGCATAAACGAACAGAGTGATGACTGAGGATTAGGTCACCCTTGGTAATTTCCTTGCAGGTGGCGTTCACGTCTTGGTCGGCGACATCCGAGACGCGTCTGGCTTCGAAACCGTCCCCGAGCGCGTTTGTACAATGCATTCTGTGGACCAGTGTGCGAAAGAATGACGTCAATCGCAAGTTAAGCACGACCGTTCGTAATTAACGAAAACTGGGCCCAGGAATCCCAAAACATGTTCACCTACTTGGCAATGCGTACCCAGCAACATTAGTTTTCCTACGCGGCGCCGAACTTCAAGTTTTAGCTCACCTCCAGATCGCCCTCCATGATGTTCTTTCCGGAGCCCTCCTTGGAGGGAAACCTTACCACTTGAGCGCCAAGAGGCCGCGGAGGGTGAATGCATCTCCCGCATTACTAGTTTTGCCACACGACGGCGAACTTCGAGTTTTAGCTCACCTCCACATCGCCCTCCGCAATGGTCTCTCCGGAGCCCTCCTTTGGAGGGAAACCTTAACACTTGAGCGCCAAGAGGCCGCGGAGAGTAAATGCATCTCCCGCAAAACTAGTTTTGCCACACGACGGCGAACTTCGAGTTTTAGCCCACCTCCACATCGCCCTCCGCGATGGTCTCTCCGGAGCCCTCCATTGGAGGTAAACCTTAGAAATGCATCTCCCGCAATACTAGTTTTCCCACACGACGCCGAACTTCGAGTTTTAGCTCACCTCCACATCGCCCTCCGTGATGGTCTCTCCGGAGCCCTCCTTTGGAGTGAAACCTTAACACTTCGGCGCCAAGAGGCCGAGGAGGGGAATTGAACCTCTCGCGATACTAGTTTCCTGACATGAAGCCTAACTTCGAGTTTTAGCTAACCTCCGCTTCGACCTCCGTGATTGTCTCTCCGGAGCCCTCCTTTGGAGGGAAACCTTAACACTTGAGCGCCAAGAGGCCGCGGAGGCTAAACGCATCTCCCGCAATAATAGTTTTGCCACACGACGCCGAACTTCTAGTTTTAGCTCACCTCCACATCGCCCTCCGTGATGGTCTCTCCGGAGCCCTCCTTTGGAGGGACAACCTCATAAATGCATCTCCCGCAATACTAGTTTTCCCAGACGACGCCGAACTTCGAGTTTTAGCTGACCTCCAAGTCGCCCTCCGCAATGGTCTCTCCGGAGACCTCCTTTGGAGGGAAACCTTAACACTTGAGCGCCAAGAGGCCGCGGAGAGTAAATGCATCTCCCGCAACACTAGTTTTGCCACACGACGGCGAACTTCGATTTTTAGCCCACCTCCACATCGCCCTCCGCGACGTTCTCTCCGGAGCCCTCCTTTGGAGGGAAACCTTAGACATGCATCTCCCGCAATACTAGTTTTCCCACACGACGCCGAACTTCGAGTTTTAGCTCACCTCCACATCGCCCTCCGCGATGGTCTCTCCGCGGACCTCCTTTGGAGGGAAACCTTTACACTTGAGGCCCTTCATTAATTATGGTGGTTTCTAAATATTATTCTAGCACGGCCGTTGTGATACAAACTTATTGATCACGTGACTGTTGACTGGAAGCCATTCACATGCACGAACAGTGTGATGACTCAGGATTACGTCAGCCTTGGCAATTTTCTTGCAAGTGTCGTTCACCTCTGGGTCGGCGACATCTGAGACGCCTCTGGTTTCGAAACCGTCCCCGAGCGCGTTTGTACAATGCATTCTGTGGACCAGTGTGCGAAAGAATAACGTCAATCGCAAGTTAAACACGACCGTTTGTAATTAACGAAAACTGGGTCCAAGCATCCCAAAACATGTTCCCTTACTTGGCAATGCGTACCCAGCAGCATTATTTTTCCTACGCGGCGCCGAACTTCAAGTTTTAGCTCACCTACAGATCGCCCTCCGTGATGGTCTCTCCGGAGCCCTCCTTGGAGGGAAACCTTAACCCTTGAGCGCCAAGAGGCCGCGGAGCGTAAATGCATCTCCCGCAATACTAGTTTTGCCACACGACGGCGAACTTCGAGTTTTAGCTCACCTCCACATCGCCCTCCGCGATGGTCTCTCCGGAGCCGTCCCTTGGAGGGAAACCTTAGAAATGCATCTCCTGCAATACTAGTTTTCCCACACGACGCCGAAACAGTTGAGCACAGCTCTGTTCGGTTCGTTAAAATACGAGGGTCAGCTGTTAGGTCCCTGGCCTCACAGAGAGATGGCGCCACTTGGCCAGTTTGACGAATAACATTATATAGTTTAACTCAAGACTAGCTTATATCCATAGTTACAGATCAACAGCTTGTTTAGTTTTTGAATAACAACTTTTTAAACAAGACAACTGTAGAGGTTTCACGAAAATTGAGAATTTGGAGAAACGAGCAGTGATTAAATTCTTCCATTTGAATGGCTTAACACCTAACCAAATCAAGGAAGAAGTGGAAAGCACATTGAAAGACTCTGCCCGTTAATATACAATGCCTAAAGGGGGGATTGCAGATTTTAAAATAAGACGTACGAGCACTAGTGATGAACCTCGCTCTGGACGCCCTGTGGAAGTCACAACTCTAGAGATCATTGAAAAAAAAAGTCATCGTTTAGTACTGTAAGACCGCAGATTAAAGTTGTTTGAGATAGCAAAGGCTGTAAACATATCAAGATAATATGTAGGTAATATTTTGGGCTTTCACAAGGTCTGTACAAGATGGGTGCCGCATTTGTTGACACCTGATCAAACGTTGCAAAGGAAAACTGCTTCTATTAAGAATATGGAGCTGTACCGTATAAAATTCAGTGAATATTTGAGACGGCTTATTATCATGGGTGAAACTTGGTTACATCACTACACTACAGAAAGTAAATCACAGTCAAAACTGTGGACTGTGTCAGGCAACAATTTTATGGTGAGTGTTTTCTGGGATGCTTAGGGAATTATTTCTATTAATTATTTGGACAAGGGTAAAGGTATCGCTGGTAACTACTACGCAACCTTACTGCAATGTTTGAGTGATCAGGTGAAAAGAAGAAACCTCAAAAAATCCTATTTCTTCATGATAACGCTCCGGCACATCGTTCAGTCATTGCAATGGGAAAAATGTGCAAATTAAGGCTCGAATTGCTTGAACATCCACCCTATTCGCCAGATCTAGCACCTAGTGACAACCACCTGTTCCTGAAACTCAAAAAATGTCTTGGGGGACGAATATCTCACAGCAATGAACACCAATATGAAAAATATATTAGCAAAGAACACCGATATGAAAAATATATTAGCCTTTCCGGAGATTGTGTTGAGAAATAAAAATAATTTAAATGTATTATTTATTATTCTGAGGCCCGGGACTTTTCAGCCGACCCTCGTATGTATTTAGAATTTACATAAAATATTTTTTAAATCGATTCAGTTGTATTTGAGCTGTGAATGTTATGCTTTAGAAAAATGCACTTTGAGTTTAAATCATCCTTATAACCTTGATATCAAATTTTTCGTACCATTTACTATCTACAGTGTTCTGTATTTTTCTTTTAAATCGTTATTAAAGACTTGCGCGCATATTTAAATATTTATTTCTGTAAAATACGCTTAAATTATTGCTGCAACCGAGAACATATTTTTTCGAATTCTGACTAATTTAAGCTGTACTATCTAACTTCCTTAAGATCTGTAAGGTGCCTGCTAAAGTTTAATAGAGGTAGTTTCGAACGTTTCTGCAATGCAATTCTATTTATGCAATTTGTATACACACATACCATGTTCAAAGAATTTTGTTCGCTATTTCCCCTCCATTTATCTATTCCACGCACTAATTTTGTCCATCTCAGTAGCGTAGGTGTTGGTGTGTCTGCCTCACGTCCGAGAGGTCCCGATTTTGAATCTCGTGGAGGTGGGTGAGTTATCTGGTTAAGGTTTTTACGGGGCTTCCCTTACCTAAAGGATGAATGTCAAGTAACTCTAAGCTGTATGGAGTCTGGGCTCATTTGAGTATCCTTTCAGTAATTTCACTCACTGTCTGATATGATTTTATGTAGGAGGACGTTAATTAAAAAAAAATTTGTGAATTTTTCGATGGGACAAACGGTATATTAGATGTTTTTATACTAGCAATGTCCTTGGCTCTGCTGGCATTGTTGTGTTAAGTGCCAAAATACTTCTCAGTCTCTCTCCCTGCCTCAGTTTATTACCATCTCTCCTTCCCTTTTTCTCACAATTTCCTTTCGTTCTCTTGTACTCCTCTGCCTATTGTCCCCTCTATGTTTTGTTTGTCAACCCCCTTCGATCGCCCTCAATTCCGTTTATCCCCATGTACAGTTTAGATATAATAGATCTGTTGAAAACCGGTAATAAAACTTCAGCTTCTCGAATTTTAATAAATATCAAAGCCTTCGTACAGGTTTTAAGGGTGTAGAAACCTATGCCTGTTTCATTACGGTTGGTATGCAATAGTTTTTTCGTGGTAACCGTTAATGTATCTAAACAGAGTAACGAAAATTGGATATAAGTTCTTTGATGCTATAAAAGTTATACATACAACGAAATCTGGCAGAAACATAATACACGTTAACGTTTTTGTAACAATTTTTGAAACAAGGTAAAGAAAAGCGATATATTGCAATTTTTTATTTCGTGCTTCAGTTTCGCTATCTTAGAGGAAAGTAGTCAAGGTGTGATGCATTCTATAATCTAAGCCGTAGCTGAAGTGCGTTTTATACTACGCAATGTTTCATAAAATTTGGTTGTCTTGTATGATTAGGCATATACACACGCGCGGGGCGCAAATGTTTTAGATACGAAGCTACGTTATTCCAATACGTGGTTCAATATATTGATAGTTCAGAATCCAAAATAGCATAATCATGAGTTAAAAATTGCATTATATGTGGTAATAAGAAAACGTGTCCATAATAGTACATTTGAAAGGATATTCTAAAATTACTTTTTAAAGATAGAATCAAGGGTTTTCTGATAGAGTACAGTAATAGCAGTGCCGCAGAACATAAGGGAAACATCACTTCATGAAACACTTTCATTCGAAAATCCATATAAAATGTAACTCACACTGTATGTGTGTACGTTCTGCCTCAATTAATGAGTACTGGTACACGGTGAGAAACTAACAATTACTGCACTGTGCTGTTTGTACTGAAAGAACTATTATGTAACATCCAGTAGGCTTCACAACACAAATGCTGCATTGAACATCAGACACCTCTAGTGACTGTTACTAAAGCTGTCCCCGAGCGCCCTTTATTAACACTAGATACGCCGAAAATCAGGTTACACACTCAAAGACTCTTAACATCCCGGATTCCATGTTTAACAAATGCCGAACTTAGTACTGTTTTTCTGCTCTACAATTATATATGCATGTATATGTGTGTACATGTATATTTGTACATTGAAGAATGCATCCTTTAATGCCCTCGGTATATAAGTGCAAGTGTAGAAAATTAAATGTTTCAGCTCACCATTTACTTGTTATTTTACGAGAGAAAATCAACCGAGCGAGGTGACGTTACGTCAAAGTGTGCGATCTGCATTCGTGAGGTCACGGGCTCGATCCGCGGTAGTTGGCCAACGTCCCGATTTCGTTTGCTCACTAGGCAAATGTTGGGCTGGTTAATTTACTTTTTGCAACTTCTCAACTCCCTTTCACTTCACTTTCATTTTTAATGCGTCTTTTTATTTTTATTTCTTTTTTAAGGAACTGTTGACGGAGGACCTGCGTGGTGCTGGCTCATGGGAACTTCCCGTACTACTACCGCTCTTCTCGTAATATGGGTGGCGTTGCAGTCATCTGTTCTGCTGTGGCGGGCAGGTGTCGAACCTCATGCAGCCGGCGGCTGTGCAGTGAACCTTGGGGTCGATAGGAAGTACCTCCAGCTCGCGTTTGGAGCGCATCCGCAGAGCACTTTACGTCTGTAGGTTCAGTGAGGAATCGCCTCCGCTCATAATCCAAACCACTCTTGTTTCCCGCCCAGGGAAAGCTATCAATCCTAATTTCTCGGATAATCTTTGGAGAAAGAGCTAAAGGGTCTTTGGAAATTGTGCAATAGAGTGTGAAAGTTTAACATTTCAACCAAATGAGCACAGATGGAAAATAATTGCCCATTCATGTAAGCACACCAAACCTTACAATCTAGTTAACCATTCTATAAGGAGCGAGGATAGCAACTGACAATGTAGGTGTAAAAATGCTAGAAAGCTTGCTTCCTCTCTCTACAATAGTTTCAATAGACATGGAAATGTTCTTGAAAACAGAGATATTCCTTGGTATGTAGCCAATAATAGTGTTACTCATATCTGAATACCAAAGTCGGAAGATTACGTTCAATAATATGTATTGGCAATAATTTTCATACTTGGGGGCACATTTTTACATATGTACAATGTGTGTCTTACCCATTTTAGGTGCATGGTAAAGATAAATATGTTTCATGATATGAGGAACCGACCGGAGAAGTCTCATAGTTTTATAAAAGGAAACGTCATTCATTACGTGTGCTCCAAGTCCACAACAACCTGTTCGTAGAACTAAAAAACCTAAGGTTTAAGGTGTACATTACGATTAATACCCTTCAATGATAGTAATGTAGCCAGAACCAAGGTTCAAAATCACTTTGATGTGAAGGCTGACACTAAAAATACAGTAATTCAGTCTTAGACCTCCATTACAGAAAAACAGAGATTATAGCCAGTGCTATGGCAGAAGCAGCAAGATCTCTGAGAACAAGGAACAGATTGAATTGGTATGAGATTCGAGATGATGAAGATTACTGTGTTGGAAGGTTTTAGCTTAGATTTCTTCATAGCATTAACTATCGATAAAACTACTTTTAACTGCATTTATTAAAGAACCACTGAAGAAAGGTTCGGTAATTGATGAATCTCTATAATCTAACATTTTACATTTTTACTACATATTCATGATGCTATTGTAATTATGCAGATCTATTATGGTAGAGTTAGTACAAAGTTAACTACTTAAAAATATTAAGGAAAAACGGTAAGCTATCTAAAATAATTTCAGTTTTCTTCTGAATCATAATATGGCATTGAATATATATTAGTAAACTGCAAACATATGTACCATTATACCATAAAAGCTTCTTTGAATTATCTTTAGTAGTCATTGAGAAAATGTGAAATGAATATGTTAAATTTAACATTACATTGACTAGGCATTTCATACTCCTTTTCGCCCGCCTCGGTAGCGTAGATGGTAGCACGTCTGCCTCGCGTTCAAGAGGTCCCGAGTTCGAATCTCGGTCAGGGTGAGTTACCTGGATAAGCTTTTTCCGGGGTTTTCCCTTATTCTTCAAGAGGAATATCGGGTAACTCTAAGCTCCATGGACCCCGGACGCATTGAGCATGATTTCACCCATTTTCATTCATCGTCCGATATGACTAAATGGTGGAGGACGTAGAATTTAAAAAAAAAAAAAAACAACGTACTCCTTTTCAAAGCACGTATTTGCAGAAGAGGGCAGTAATGTGGAACAAAGTCATCCCATTTCTATAACATATTTTTTGTTTCCGCTCCGTAGTAACAATGGCGAGCAGATCAGGTAAATTCTGCAGATTTAAGAAGGTAAGCATATGACTTGCTTTCTCCTCACAATCCTCCACGTGGCGTGGAATAATATATATAATAATATATTCATTTTACTTGCTAAAGCGAACGCTCATTCTAGCAATGTGTAACTCCGCGACGCATTGTTTAATGTGGGAATTTGTTGAACTGCATTCACACGTCTGAAACAAAGGTGGTTTTTTCTTATTCATGTCCTCCAACGTTAAGTCATATCGAACGATGAGTGAAATTGGTGAAATGTTGCTCAAATGAGTCCGGGATCCATGGAGCCTAGAACTACCCAACATTTATCTTCTAGGATAAGGAAAACCACGGAAAACCCCTTATTCAGGGAACTCACCCTAACCGAGATTCAAACTTGGGGCCTCTTGAACGTGAGGCAGACACACTACCAACTACGCTACCAAGGCAGGCAGAAAGGAGGGCTTGTTTTTTGTATTTTTACATCCTTCAACGTTTAAGTCATATCGGACGATGAATGCAATGGGTGAAATGATGCGCAAATGAGCCCAGGAATCATAGAGCTTGTTACCAAAGATGTGTCAGGGGAATTGAAAGGACAAGAAATGATAAGAAAAGAACACGAAAAGCAAAGCAATTAAAGTCAGGAATACGTGTCTAAGATTCCTCTGGTTTGCTGATGATGCTGACATGGCTAAACAGTAAAACCGCTTAATTAATATTCTGTGAATAACATAGACTAATCGAACTTAATTGTTCGCCGCTAACCCCCGTGCATCCGGATGGACTAGATTCATATGTAACCAGAGCCACTGGAATTTCAGCACCACATGATAGGAGCTGGCTCCGCTCTACTGCCGCGATCGCTTTAGTTGTTATGTTAGTCTAATTATAAAATAGACTATAGCACTATTTCGAACAGTACTGTGAGTGTCTCTAGTTTTTCATGCTTTATGCTGTTGGCACACAGGACTCAAGCAGCACAGTATCATGCTCTAAAATCTGAATTCCCTGATAGAAAAGAAAATTTAAACGACTGGACCGTAAAGTAGCAGCTAGCAGCTTCAACGTTCAAGTTATTATCCTGTATCATCTGACGTCATGCTGTGATTTTGAAATACTGGTTTCCTAATATTCGTGACACCCGTTCCTACAATATATAGCACCACGAGCAGTGGATACCGCTAATATGATGATATTTGGAAAGGAAACGTTAAAGGTCTAAGTTTTGTGATGAAAAAACCTCTTTAAAGCTTGTAAGTATTAGCGCTTTCTGTCAACAAATCTTAACCTCTTTGTTTCTTAACAATATTAAATTTATTGCACTAAAGGTAAGGGTAGAAACTAAATACAAAAAGTTGCCAAAAGCACCTTCACAGCATTTTGTGTTGACATCTTATATTGAGATATACGCATATTATCATCTTATACATATTTTATTAATAATAGTACCTGCATCTGTTATTTCGTAATGAATTTTGCACCACTTCACAAAAGAAGGAAAACATTTCTACTACATAATTCGGAATAGAGAAGTAACCTAGAAGTACCTTTTAGGGGTAATTTTGCTTACAAAAATTATTGGTAACTACTGCTGTGTATTAAAGATGCTGTATGTTATATGATTTCGTTCTTTGGAAATACCTACGAGTGTTATTTCACTATTTCCTTTTAACAACTTTGTGAAAGGCATCTTCTGGAACAACCGCTTTTCAAACTATTGAGATAAGCTGAACTGAATTTTATAACGACTAAAAAGTACCATTTCTAAGTACAGCTACGCATATAATTTTATACTATTAAATGTATTTATACTTCTAAAGTAAATTGCTAAAAAAATTTAAACGTAACCGGTTAAGTTTAAAAAAGAGTTTTAATAACAAACATAAATTACGAGAGTAGCTCACTGTACTTAATACTTTCAGTCTGATTTATAAATGTATTTCACAAATTTAGCAACTGCTGGATAGTAGATAGGTACATATGAAGTAGGTAGATAGGTAGTTATGAGGTATGTAGGTTGACAGCTAGTAGGTAGGAAGTAGGTGGATAGGTAGATAGGTAGCTAGGTGTTAGGTTGGTAGCCAGGGATGGTAGGTAAGTATATAGGTATCTAGGCAGGCATGTAGGTAAATAAAACATAAGTAGGTAAATAGTTACGTTGAAAGATAAGTAGGAGGTAAGTAGGTAGTTAGTTTGGTTTGTAGATAGTTGGGTAGGTAGGAAGGTTGGAGGTAGTTTTGTAGTAAGTAGGTAGGTAGCTAGGTAGATACGAGAGTATGCACGTATGCAGATAGAAATCATTGCTTTTATCTTGCTCACTAGCTTTTACTCTGTACTTTACAATATTTAACAATTGTATTTCGCGGAGTACTTTTGTTCTATACTGTCACCCAAGTATCGGAAGGCACGACCGACTGGCAGGTAGGAGCCAGACAGGAAGCATTCAGATCACGCCTACCCATTTATCTGTATAGCGCTAACTGAGGGGATGGTTGGAAAAGCATCACTAGCCGTCTCTTTCCCCTCCACCTGACGTCTGAAACCATCGGAATGACGTTCCGCGCCGCGAAGCTTCCAGAAACAGCGATCTTCTTATATAAGGGCTGCAGTGGACGAGTCAGTTGAGTTCTTGGCGAGCAGCCGTGAGGAGCGCTGTGCTAGAGAAAGGAATGGAAGACTGCGTACGTGTATCAGAGGAGTTTTTAGTCAGCTCTAGAGTGCAGTGTTACGTAATAGTGACCTGTGACAGAAAATCTGGTGGATTGTAATTGTGTGCGCCACGTAATTCAATGTACTCGGCAAGTGTTCCAACTGTAATTCGGTGGAAATAAAGAACATTTTGAGTTTGTGCAGTTGGACTTTTAATTCTACGAACCCACAAAGTCACAATACTTTCAATGCTTGGTTTTATCACTTCAAATATTTTAATTATTACATCATTATATGTTAATCCGTAGTTATATGTTATATGTTAACACAGTAGTATACTAACATATTTAAACATTATTGGATTCTAAAGAAAGAATTTTGGCCTCAGTTATAACAAATCAGTAATATTTAAACTGGCTTAGAGTTTACGGGAATAAATAACAATGTAGCAATATAAACCCAAATAAAAAAAACACAGGTGGTGTTTGTTTGATAAAGGAACATGACAAAATTGCACCTGTAAGGTACTTCAGATCTAAAATGAACCGAGAGATAACAAAATAAGAAAAGAAGACAAAAACTTATATCTAATACAAATCAAATAAAGTGTTCGTGTTTATTCGACGCAATTTGCCTTTATCACCTCTTGAGAAGAGTTGGCATTTAAAATGTGGGATTTCACAAGATATTCAATCATTTCCTTATAATAGTCAAGTTTTATAAATTTCGGATGTGTCATACCTGTACATATTGAAAGCACCCTTTTTTACAAAGCCAGATAAATATATATTTTAAATTAGATTTTTATGAACAATAACACTAGAAAGTAATTTTTTTAATTTACGTCCCTTAACTTTTTAAGTAATTTCGGACGATGAATAGTGCTACCGAAATTAAAGGAGTGCATTGAGTAAAGAATCGAAATGGATTATAAAGGAATATTACATCTTTGTGAAACTCGAGCACGTGCATTTGAGTAGAATAGTGTAACAAAAGACACGGGAGAAAGAGGGTTTCTTAGCAGGAAGGAATTATAAAGGGGTAACACTTGACTCCGTTTGAAAAGATATCCTTCGGACCCTAATTAATGGCATAATCGAGACTAATAATCACAATGGACAGAATAGTCACAAAGGAGTTTTGGGTGAATAAAGAAGGCTTCCAGAGGTGAAAGTGACACACAAACGCGGCTGGGCACCGTGACGACAGACAGTCCGAGGCTGGAGGCCGATTAAGACGGTCATCTGCTTCTGTCTTGGGCGAAGCAGACGAGAAGCGATGAGAAAAGATACCTGTCGGTTCATACGTAACGAGTTAAGCATTATTGAGTAATAATCATTCCACATACAGTAACTCTAAACAGTGATATTGGTAACCCTTTGTCGGCAACTTCGAGTTTGATGTGATGATAAAAGAAGCAGTCATTAAACCAGTGTGAAACCTGCATTCCAGTGTCATTAGAGCCATCCTTACTCATACATATCCACGCATACCCTAAGAGTATCTCTTTGCTCTACCCTGCGCCACCATCCATTTTTTTCGCTTCAGTGGCAAGCGTGAAATGATGCTCAAATAGGCCCAGGGTCCATGGAGCTTAGAGTTATCCGACATTCGTCTTTTATGATAAAGTAAAGCTCCGGATAAAACCCTATCTAGGTAACTCACCGTGACAGAGAGTCGAACTCGGGACCTGTTGAACGTGAGGTAGATATGCTACCATCTACGCTACAGAGACGGGCAGGAAATAATTGTTTTACATGTTTCACACTGTACAGTTAAATGCAGTTAAGTAATGTTTATTATGAAGTTTTCCTGACCTTTCGTTTATAATAGATCAATGATTTTTTAAAAAAATGATATTCCAAAGTTGATATTTCTTTCCGATTGGGTGCATTTCTATTATCTACGATTCATATTTATGAATAGTTTTGTAAGCTTTGAAAGCATTATGAAAATCTACCACATAATTTGTTAAATATGGGTACAAAGTGGGAAAAATAACTTTGGATTACTTAGTACGAAGTTTGCGTATGACAAAAAATTCTTCTTCCTGATTTTACAAAACACCATATGAATGCTGTGAGTCCTTTATTCCGAAAGTTGCTTGAAGTGTAAGAACGTGTTGCCCTCTTGGACAGCATGCCTATACTTATAACAGGAATGTATTCTATGGTTTCTATAGCAAGAAATTACTGCCGGTATTAAAATTATTCCTGTATCTAAGCACGTTTTAGGACATTTTAGGGATTTCCTTAAGGAATCCCTAAACATAACCCTGCGGAGATGTTATTTAACAGGGGTGGCTTCTGAGGTAGTGCCGCTGTGCCATGGCACTATCTGTATGAAAGCCAAAGAAAGAGAAGTGTATAAGAATTGCGCAAAAGGAATTGTTTATCCTCGTTTGAATAGGCGCGTTGAACGCCAGCGCTCTCTCTTGGTTGTTTTCCGTAGCTTGGTGCCGATTCCAGAACGGCACCGTCTACGCTCATAAACGCCTGTGTTAGGGCTAGGGGCAATATGTCTGCTTATATACGGCTTCTTATGGAGGAAGGTCAAAGAAGGTAGTACCGGGATTTCTCTGGCGCATAACTTACGCTTTGCCCGTTAGAGTGCAGTAAAACACGGGACTTCAGAGAACCACGATCCTGTCACCTAGCGAAAGACAATGGTAAGAATACATTTCGCGCTATACCTTCCTTTAATGCAGTGTCACCATCCTAATGCAAGTTAATGCTGAGGAACTTTAAAACGCAAATTAATGCTTAATGAAATCAGTTGCAGAAACACAACACATAAATATAAATAAAATTAATTGGGTTTCAATGTGAATATAGTACTAGATTCTGAAATTTAGAGACAGTATTTCAACATGTGCATATTTCGTAGCAGCAGATTTGTTGGTAGAACATAAAACCCGCGCGTCCGGCATGTGTTGGACACATGTTTTCAAAGCAATGGTAGAGTAGTTTTGTATGTGCTCCTGTAGTGCTGTAGTTCATCGTGAGTACGGATTTTTAAAACAGTGTTCAGTGTTTTTTCTTTAAGTTAAAATTCACAGTAAAGTTACGAACATGAACAAGGTGAGTCAATTACTGAAAACTTCATTTAGTAACAGGATTCTAAGTGAAAAAAATTCAGATAAAAACATTGGCTAGGCCACTCCCGAATCTGAATCTGCAGTGGCAAACAAAAAATCGATGCCGTAAGTTTAATCCGGATATTTATCAAAAAAACAAATGGATTTGCGGCTGTGATGAAAACAATGCAGATTTTTGTTTTCCTTGTGTGTTATTTGGGGGAGATGTCCATTGGTGTAAGACTGGAATAACTGATATTGGGCATTTATGGTCTAAAATGAAAGTGCATGAAACATCGAAGCGACACAAGGACAATGTTCTGAGTCTTTCATTTCTAGGCAAAACCAATATTCAGGACAAATTAGATTCGCAGTATAGGCAAACAGTCAACAGCTATAACAAACAAGTAGACAAGAACAGGTATATATTGAACTTAATTATAAACTGTGTTCGGTTCTGTGGTGCTTTGGAGCTGGCTCTTAGGGGACACGACGAATCTGACGCCTCTCAAAATAAGGGGGGTTTTTCGTGAGCTCATTCAGTTTAGTGCGGAGTTGGATAAAGAACTTCAAGTGCATCTCAGTCATCAGTATTCAAAGGCATTTCTGTTCAAAACGAACTCCTGCAGTGCATGTTGGAAGTGTATCACGAGGAAGTGCGCAAAGAAATAAAGCGTGCGGATTATGTTGCAATAATCGCGGATGAAACCACTGATGTGTCTTGCAAATTTCAGTTGGTTATTGTTTTGCGATACATTGTTTATGGAATCCCCGTTGAAATATTTTGGAATTTTGTTAATCCAGAAGGTCAGAATGCTCAGTCTATCTCGGAGTGTATTCTGAAAGAAATCGAACCCTTAATATGAGATGACCCAGGAAAACCAATAGCTCAGAGTTACGATGGTGCAAACGTTATGAGTGGCGAGTCAAACGGAGTACAGAAATTAATAAAAGACAAATACCCAAATGCGCACTACATTCATTGCTATGCGCACCAGTTAAACCTTATAATGTCTACTGCAGCCTCAATTAATCGCAAAGCCCGCATCTTCTTTGCACATCTTTCAGGCATTTCTTCTTTCTTTTCAAATTCGCCACAAAGATCGAAAGTGTTGTATAGCATAATTCAGGAAAGCTTACCACGTGTGTCTCTCACAAGCTGGAATTACCATTCGCGAGTAGTAAAGGATATTTATGAAAACAGGAAGGAGCTTATTACTGTCATGGAAACAACTGAAACGAGTGAGAACATAAAATTACCCTCTACTATTAAAAAAGCTGGTTCATACAAACGAAGACTGCAAGATAGAGACTTCATTTTCTGGCTATCGTTTTTCTATAAGATAATGCCTCAGGTGGACATACTTTTTAATCAATTTCAAAAGAAGGCAACTGAACCAACCAAGGTAAAACAAGACATTCATAGCTTTGAAACAATAATGCAAAACATCAGAGATGACATTGACTCCATCATCAGTCAGCTTAGTTTTGAAAATGACGAAACAATGCCCTACAAGAGAGCAGAGGTTGATGATAATAACAAAACGCAAAATGCTTTGGAGATGTGTGATGCCATCTTTTGTGAAATAAAATCACGTTTCAGTTCACTGGGCACCTAATTGCAACCAACTTATTTGATGTAAGCCAGTTTGACAATTATGTAACACATTTCCCAGACAAATATCTTCAAATTACGGACACATATGCATTTCTGGAGAAAAGAAAGTTGAAGGGAGAGCTTCAAGTGTTCTATGCTAGGCCTGAGTTGAGAGCAGTTTCCGGTGCGGTTCCGTTTCTTTCACTGATTCTAGAAGATGAACTCTGTGCTACTTTTGAAGAGACCGTTAAAGTTTTGAAACTGTTAATTGCTATGCCTATCTCGACATCAGAAGCTGAGTGGTGCTTTTCAATGCTCAAGAGGATTAAAACCTTTCTACGAAACACAATGAAAGAAGAGCGATTGACTGCCTTAGGAATGCTGTCCTGTGAAAGGCTGTTCGTGTGCAAAATTGACAATTTCAATTCAAAGGTGATAGATTTATTTGCCAACAAGAAGGAGCGACGAATGGATTTTCAATACCGTTCCTACTAATTCATTTGAAGCTGTCTTCCTAAAGTCATGGAGTTGCTGCTTTCGGTGAGTACAATGCTTTTAATTTCTAAAAGTTAGTAATTTCATTAAACAATTTTTAAAAATTCAGATTACTCATTTTGCAGTGAAAAATTGCGTCTTGTGTGTGGGTGCGTGCGTGTGTGCTCGCTCGTAGGTGTTTGTGAGTGTGAGACAAAGATTTCTCGAGTTTGTTTCGTTTGATTTCAACGCGAGAAAAATTATGGCTAAAGCAATAACAATAACTGTCTCTCTATCACGAAATCGTACACGAACGCTTCGTATCACATTCTCCATGAACTGTATTATAAAACTGTTACTGTACTCGTTACACCTGTGCGTAACAAGAGTACGGGTGTAGTAAGTATCTATTTCCATTTCCCTGTACGTTCTTTATGGTACAGTATATTATAAAATAGGTTGGATTATTGATAACATTACCTAAATCGTTCGTAATTTGTGCACATATTTATATTTTAACAACCCTTATTTATTGATGGCACCATCAATACAATACCTCACCCGCCGCCCCTGTTATTTAAAGTCAGAGAGGAATATGAGAGGAACGGATGGAAAAAAGGTTTATCATTTCAACAGACTGCTCTCCTAAATCAAACCAGCGGAAAAAGTACTAAAATGCTCAAGTTGGTTTTCTCTTATCAACCGCCTATATTATGTCTGATAGGTATTTTCTCTGAAACTAAAATATAAAAATTGGAATAGCTAATTTGCATTATTAACGAGGAATTAATTATTTGCTAAAATCATAGCTCTAATTTTGCACACCTCTTCAAAACGCCCCTGTCGACGAACGATTACAGATGACAGCCTTAAAATTTAATTTCTGTACCACTTAAACGAGAATGCGTATCACAAATTTTAATGTGCTGTAAACAGTGTAGGTAAAACACTGATGTTATTTTTGAACTAATTAAGTTTAAATATTTAACTGTAGAATCAATATGTATTAAATGTATTAAATTATATTCAAAATTTGATTTATTTAACAGTTTACATCACTGCACAAAATTTCGCAAAATTGAGCAAGACTTGCATCATGTGGAGGAATTCGAATATTGGGAGATGAAGACATTTTAAAATTGGAGTATCAATCAAAATGCACACTCACAAGCTGTTAAATTTCAGAGCCGTTGAAACCATCTGTAGAGGTGCCGTATGGCGTAATGTTGCGCAGTAGTTTATGATCGAGTCCACTTGTTTATTTGGAAGGAACGGGGGTGTCAAGTTAGACATCTGCCACCTAACCCACTAGCTTTATCAGCAATCTGCTGGTAAAAGCAGAGATCTTACACCTACCATTGATTCCCATGACGTCACTCGCGCACATCCAAGCAAGGTCATGCGCCACGTCTAAAAATACATCTGTACAAACAGAATGAAATACCTATTGCAAACCCAATAAATCAATTTGTGGATGGTTGCCTGAAGCGTAGGGAGCCATACCTTCTTTCCTTCCTTCTTTGCTTCTTTCCTTCACTATTTCTGTTTTCTTTCCTTCCTTCTTACCCTCATTTCTTCTTTCCTTCCTTCTATCTTTCTTTTCTTCCTTCTTTCTTTCCTTCCTTCCTTCTTTCTTTCTTTACTTCCTTCTTTCTTTATTTCCTTCCTTCCTTCTTTCCTTCCTTCTTTCCTTCCTTCCTTCCTTCCTTCCTTCCTTCCTTCTTTCCTTCCTTCCATCTTTCCTTCCTTCTTTCCTTCCTTCCTTCCTTCTTTCCTTCCTTCTTTCTTTCCTTCCTTCCTTCTTTCCTTCCTTCTTTCATTCTTTGCTCCTTCTTTCCTTCCTTACTTTATTCATTCCTTCTTTCCTTCCTTCCCTCCTTTTTTTTCCTTCCCTCTTTCCTTCCTTCGTTCTTACCTTCCTTCTTTCCTTCCTTCTTTCTTTCCTTCCTTGTTTCTTTCCTTACTTCCTTCTTTCCTTCCCTCCTTCTCTCTTTCCTTCCTTCTTTCTTACCTTCCTTCTTTCCTTCTTTCTTTCCTTCTTTTTCTGTTTTTCTTTCTTTCCTTCTTTTCTTATTTCCTTCCTTCTTCGTTTCTTTCATTTTTTCACCCTTCCTTACTTTCTTTCCTTTTAAGGGTTGCATAATTTGAACAAAGTTGCCGAAATGGATTCAAAAATGTGGATTAGACACAGCAAAGCCTCCACTTTAATTTAATTCGATGTGGAATTTAGAGAAGTAACTTTGTAAACGCATGTTTGATAGTGATTTCTATGTCTATCCGCAATCTAGTTTCCTATAAAACTAATAACGTTCAATAGCCTTTGCCTGCATAAAAGTGAACAATTCATTCAAGGAAGGTCCAACAATATTTAAAGGATACAGAATTGTCCGTAAAAGCAAGGCCTATAGGGGTATGCTTGTTCAAAACTTGCCGAGTAATAACAGTGTTATTTGAACATTTTCTTTTAGAATTTCCTTTGTTAGCACATTTCAACAAACAATTGCAACGTATGGAGTAATTGTTTCAAACAGTAAAATAAAAATAACACGAACATCAACATCTAGAATACTAATTAAAAATATTTTTAAATGTTGTAGGTACGTATTTTATTTTAAATAATTGTTGCTGCATTCGAATTTGAAAACAGTGTGTGAAATTTTGTGACGAACTTTCTCAAATGGTTAGGTATTCTTAATGAAATTATGGAAACAGTGTAGCTCCGTGGCACCAGCGAAAGTGATACATCTCCGAAACGCTTAGCTGGGATCGGCAGTCCCGAGCTCCCGTTATTAGTGACGTGACAAAGAGCGCCAGTGAGGCGTTATAGCGTATGCGGATCCCTTAAGCAGACAACTTAGTAGTCACCGATGCTTCATTGGCGGACAAAATTAAGGCATAACCAGCCTTTCCCGAGTCTAGGTGAATGGAAGTCAATCTAATTGGGGGCAGGTGGAATTCTGGGAGTGGTCCAGCAAGGAAAACTGATGGAGGGAGATGCGCACCAGACCCTTCGTTCCCGGTCGTGGCAGCGCAGCGTCTTTTGCGGTTTGCTCTATCGGGTGGAGAGGGGCGGGATCGCTTTGATGGGTGGAGCAGCCGCCAAAATCGCATAAAATTACTGGTCTGACACAAGGGTGTTGCGCAGTGGATGCAGGCACAGAGTGGAGTAACCGCACCACACTTCATTCCCATACTTTATTCCCCAAAAACTCTTCTGACTGGTGAAGGGAGTGCACTTTTTACATCCTGATACACATTATTTCCCATTAATATTCTTAAAGGGACATTGGCGTAAAATGAACTAATGCCTCTTAGATAGTACATCGCTTGGCTCCTGACCGGACTGTAATATGATCATGGAGGGAACCACGCACTTCCCTTCTCACACCCTCTGTATCAGAAATGCAAACAGACCACTCTTAGTAGCAACCTATCTCCAAAACCCCAGATTTACGGTTGGATTGTACGGTGTTTTTTGTTTGTTTGTTTGTTTTTGTTTGTTTTTAAACGTCCTCCACCGACTGTTGGATAGCGAAGCAGTTGACGTTGCTTCCAAGTTATACTGATGGTATACCTAGGCTGAAGGCCAACTCTTTCTTTGTCACGCGGCTAGTTAAAACACGAATATCGTTATATTCTAGGTACGTTCGCGAAATTTGCCTTGAATTCGTTGTTCATTTGCGAAATCATTCTAAAATCTGTACACTTTTTGAGAACATAAGCTGCAGTTAAATACCTCTTACTAGCAAAATATATGCCACAAAAGCATGAACACGATGTCTTTGGCTCAAATCTCGTGAGGACCGTCCTCCCTGACTAATATTTACCAGGTTTCTCTCAATCTTTTAAGTGCTAAATGCCGGGGAAGCATCCGCAATTTACGTTTGAAACGTCTTCCCGCTAAATCCCTTTTCACAATTGTTATTTAGTTTCATTTATCATCAATTTCACCGCCTGGGTTGCCGTTTTCGATAAAAACGGGAGTTAACACTACCATAGGTATGTACTTATACGTATTACCTATCCTAAATTTCTGTTGATTGGAAACATATTTAAAATGCGTTGATTCTAAATTCTAACTCAAATGAAAAAGTTTTAACAGTTACACTCCAAACAAAATTTTATATCTTACGATCACAAAACTTCATTTAATATGCTTATATGAGGTAGGTACTTATACATAGAGAACTTACTTGTCTATTTACCTCGTATCATTATAGACAAACGTTTTCAGAAATAGTTTACACACTCCTCTATTGCTAAAAAGTGGATAGTCAGCTGTTTAAAGCATGCTGTTGTATAGCTACTGACCTTGAATTGGCACACCTACAATTTTCATGGTATATCAAGAAGTAACTGGAAATTGATCATATCAACAATACAAGGTACTGTAAATTCAAAGGAATAATACAGAGTATTTCGAAAATGGCCAATGCCACCAAAAGGCTACTTCAAATACCTACATTTTATGTTTTATAGAAAATTACATTTAGGTATTTTAAACTAAAATATTTCTTTACCTGTTATAAGTTTTGTCAAACAAATTGGCATTTGCATTTTTCAAATAACAAACCAAAGAGCGAGTCACTTAATCTTTTATGTTTCCAATCCACCTCACACTCTGGCACAAATGACCTGTTTCCCGCCATTAATGGAGGGTGAGAGGTCTGATGTCCAAGATAATATTAACAACCCTTAATTGTATAAGCTCGTTCACTAGTTCCAAAGAATTTTTCACGTGCCAAGTTGTTTGGTGAAAACTATACGTTTAGGAGTCTTGGAAAATTATGGGATGGTCATTGGGAACAAAGGGGATTTTCACGTTAATCCCAGTAAAACCTTGATACAAGTTTTATGTATCTGACATTTATATATGTTAAAATAATGTAGGTAATTAAATTGAAAATACTAAAATCATTTTAGGAACAATGGAATTTTATAAGGCGTTTCGCACACTAAGGCTAGTTTGAGTTAAGGAATTAACTTTAAAATTTCCGCGTGAATTTTTGGAATGTTTTAAGTTACGCTGTGCTCAGACAGCACATGCGTGAACTATTTCCAAAATTCATAGTGCCTGAGCACATAATTCCGGTGAAATTTCGACACCATACTTTTACAGCAATGCAGTAGGTAATACTTACACCTACGCGAGGTGGAGCTGGGCGATCATCCAACCGATCCTGGGAGGAGATCTGGTCAGCATCTCGGCACCCCCAGCTGGAAGACGGGTTGGCAGGCCTTGGCCCTCTATGTCTGTCGCGCCATAGATTATTATTATTATTATTATTATTATTATTATTATTATTATTATTATTATTATTATTATTATTATTATTATTATTATTATTATTATTATTATTATTATTATTATTATTATTATTATTATTATTATTATTATTATTATTATTATTATTATTATTATTATTATTATTATTATTATTATTATTATTATTATTATTATTATTATTATTATTATTATTATTATTATTATTATTATTATTATTATTATTATTATTATTATTATTATTATTATTATTATTATTATTATTATTATTATTATTATTATTATTATTATTATTATTATTATTATTATTATTATTATTATTATTATTATTATTATTATTATTATTATTATTATTATTATTATTATTATTATTATTATTATTATTATTATTATTATTATTATTATTATTATTATTATTATTATTATTATTATTATTATTATTATTATTATTATTATTATTATTATTATTATTATTATTATTATTATTATTATTATTATTATTATTATTATTATTATTATTATTATTATTATTATTATTATTATTATTATTATTATTATTAT
>JAUKNK010000052.1:485000-530000 GCA_030765055.1 Mantis religiosa
GTGACATCTAAAAGCAAATTCTGAGGTAGCAAATAGCAGATGAATTTTTTTTTTTTTTTTTTTTTTTTTTGTAATTTACGTCCTCCAACGTTAAGTCATATCGGACGATGAATGGAATGATGCTCAAATGAGCCCAGGATCCATAGAGCCTTAGAGTTACCCGACATTCGTCTTTTAGGATAAGGGAAACCCCCGGAAAAACCTTATTCAGGCAACTCACCCTGACCGAGATTCGAACTTGGGACCTCATGAACGTGAGGCAGACACGCTACCACCACACTACAAAGGCGGGCAGTACATGCATTAGGTAGATATAACATTGACAGGATAAAGCTTTTAGTCTCCCCTGGAGGAAAATAAAAACTGTGTACAGAACTAGTGTCAAGTAATGGAATGCAAAAATTAAATCGCTTTAATAGGGTCAAATATTAAACAAGAAGTGCAAATATAAATCATATTAAAGCAATCACATGTGTAATTTCCCAAGCTAATTTATTTGGTTTGTTCCCAGGCAATCAGCGCCCTCGGTGTGCCAAAATTTAGGTCTGCAAGAGTCCATTTACACGGTATTCAATCTACTGATATGGGACTCTTGCTTTTAATCACGCTTAAAGAACATTCACAGCTTTGAAGGATATTATTTCTTTTAACATAAAGTCTTAGTACATTTAAATAATTGAGCCACAGGTTAATATTCTAAGAAATAGTAATACGTTTCTATTCTAAGAATATAAATAAGTAAGGTCAGCATAGGTTATCAATTAGGTAGTAGATTACTATAAATAGGCTATCTAATGCCATCTAGTTCTGTAAGTTTGAAGTCTGGGCCGGATTAGAAACAGTAGGAATCAGTAGGCCAGTGTCCAAACAACTGAGCTAGCCAGACCAATTGCAATATTCCCGAACTGGACAATGACCAATATTTTAAGTATTTTATCCATCGTTTGACATGAAGCAAAACGTGCTTATATGTGTGTTCCAAAGTGTCATCCGCTTGCATTCTAGGAATTTCAATGTTGTCAAGTGTGAAATATATATTACAGGGGCTAGATGCTGTTCTTCAACACAAGTTTAACACTTACGCGAGTTCACATCCAACCGGATTGTGGGGCTTACCACACTACCGCCAGCTCGCCCCGGGCTAGAATCCGGATACCACACCATAAGCTCAAGTGATTATCTTGTAGTGCATGACTTAGCTTATTGTTGGTTGTTGGCTTTGTAGTAATGACTTTAAGACGAAGAAGGTCTAAAACCTCAAAGAAACCTGGATTTTATTTTAGCAATGCACTTCCTCGCATTAATTCTAACTCATACGTATTTTATATATTGTCACCCGAGCGTCGGAACACCCTATAGAGTGGGCATGCAGGAGACGGTCGGCATTCGCCCTGCCTCCTCGTTTGTCTTATAGCGTTAAGGAGGGATGGCTGGGACAAAAAGCATCACTGTGCCGTCTCTTTCTGTTCCACCTGTGTTCTCGAACTTACGGGATATTTCATCTAATCGAGAACCTTCCAGATCGGCAAGCGGACCCTATATAAGCAACACGTCGTGCAAGAGGAGTAAGTGAGTTAGTGCTTGACGAGCTAGCGGACGGACAAGAAGACTGCGTGCGTGCAACGGAGGATTTACATAATTGTGAGCGTACAGTGGAACTTTAACGGACGAACTGGTGAACTGTAATTGTGTGCATTACGTAATTCTGTGTAATTGGCAAGTGTTAAACTGTAAGTCGGTGGAAATAAAGAACATTGTTGAGTTTGTGTAATTGGACTTTTTATTTCACGAACCCACAAAGTCACAATGTTCTTAGTCTTTAAAACAGTGCTTTATATGCTTCACTCTCTATTTTCGAACATAATTTTGTTCTCAAACTTGACAAAGTCGACACTGTATATTATACAGGAGAATAGAACCTATACTACAGTTCTAATATTTAGTATTCAGCTTTCCTTGTAGAAAATTAAACAACTACGGCAGCCATAATAGTGAGCAACAACTTCAAGGGACTATACAAAATTTCCCTCAGAGCGGTATGGCTCAGGCGGTTTCGTCTCTGGCCCACATTGGGAAGTCTGGGTTCGATTTCCGTGGCCGACCTAACTGGCCCATGGTTCATTTCGGGGGTTTCCCGGATATATTAATTACATCCCCAGAACTTCCTGTCACTCCATTTCATCTCCATTATAGTTTCATATCGTCTCTCATCTGGTGGCTAATTTAAGAGTAGAAGTGACAGCGGGAGTCTCGGCGGTGCATGGCGGGATGATATGCTCTGAGCGACCAATTTCTCCTTTGGCGGGACGTATTGCGGTCTCCGAGTCGGCCTATTGGGCCGATTCAGGAACGCCGCTGCCGGGATGCCAGTTGTGCAAGCCTACCTGGAGTCCCTTGCTCTCGGGGGGGGGACTTCAGTCTCCGGAATGGTCTCGTGACTGTTTCGGGGCCACGGTAATTGGGATGACGATTGTTCCGGACAGCCGGGGAGTTTCTATCCAGTAAAGGATAGGGACTTCACCCTCTGTACTGTGGTGATTCCTTTGAGTCGGTCGGAATTTGTCTCCTCTCACCTCATCCTCACTCCCCTGGGTGCTCCACTGAGGCATAGGTACAAAAGACCAGTCTGATCGAGATGCAGAATCTCCTCCGAAAAATGCAATCCAAACCAATCCCTCAGCAGATCACAAAATACACAAATCCAAATTACACCTATATTTGGGCAGCCCTCGTCTGAGAATACCTTAAACAAAATCTCATCTGTTACGTTCTCATGAGTTTCACTGTTCTCTCCAACAGAATACTCTATAAGATCGCTGTAGGTACAGAGAGCGATACAGCAAGCAAGGTGACAGATTTTGAAGAAGCTTTTAACTTCCTTTATGATGACCGTGAAAGTGCACACTCTTTACATGACCATGAAAATTGCCAGTAAACAGTTATTATCAAATGGAAAAAAATATAATATGTATAAAACTATACCAATAACAGAGAATATCTCCGAAATGTTTAATGCCACAAAAACTGTGTTTTAAAGGAATATATGCTATATCGAGATGTATCATTTTCAAAGTGTACCACTTAAAACAACTACTCCCAAAATAACGAAGATGGGTATATATTTTATTTTTAATAGAAATTTGTTAAACATTTTAATCAAAATCACCAAAGTCATGTTTTAGAGCCCCAAAATTATGGAATTGTTGCTAAGCGGCTTATCGTTTTAGACTTATTTCGTTCACACATAGACACATACATAGAGCGCCCTTCTATAAATCCTTCCGATTTATTCAGCGCGTGCCTAGTGAGATCGTGGTGTCGATGAATGGAATGCAAAAGCTATATAAATAAGCAGTAAGAATAATTTAGACGACCTAGAAAGAGTGAAATCAAGGTTTGTAAATAAAATTGTGCTAGAAGTTTCAAAAGTTACAATAACACGACTGGTACACATATAAGATAAACTTACTGAAGATCTAGAATTAGTACACTTTTCATCAAGTGTAGTAGTAGTAGTAGTAGTAGTAGTAGTAGTAGTAGTAGTAGTAGTAGTAGTAGTAGTAGTAGTAGTAGTAGTAGTAGTAGTAGTAGTAGTAGTAGTAGTAGTAGTAGTAGTAGTAGTAGTAGTAGTAGTAGTAGAATAGTAGTAGGAATTATTACATGTAGCCGGTTTTGGAAGTATCAGAAGAAACAAAGGATCATTGAGGTTAATGCAATGAGAGTTATAAAAACAAAAGTTAGGCTTCATGCATAATCTAACTTGAAGATGAGATGAAGGTTGACGATTTACAAAACTTTTCCTTCCGTTGCAGGAAAACGCATCTTCTAATAATATTCTCCTATCTAGTTAAGCACAATATGTGAAGGTAGCATCGATTAGTGCGTACAGATGACTGCCGTCAAGGTGAATAGTGAAATAATAAATAGAAGCGCATTCGAGAGCAGAAGCGTCTATTGGGTGAAAGTCCCAAGTACGACAAAATGAAGCAGCATTGTAGCGATAAGCATTTAATTTAATTTTAATTTTAATTTTTTCATTTTACGTCTTTCAACTTCAAGACATATCGAACGACAAATTAATTGGGTGAAATGATGCTCAAATTAGCCCAGGGTCCATAGAGCTTACAGTTACCCGACGTTCGTCTTTCAGGATAAGGGAAAACCCGGGAAAAACCTTATCCAGGTAACTCATCCTCACCAAGATTCGAACTCGGAACCTCTTGAACTTGAGGCAGACACCCTACCACCGACGCTACTGAGACGGGCATCGATAAGCATGAGTAAACCTCTATCGGCAATACCACATTTCCCTTTTAAGTATCTTTCTGAAATGAGCACACTCTTCTGTTGCGGAGAGTATTGCGATGTGTATTGCAAGTTAAAATGGTAACTACTTAGGTACGTGATAGGGCTTACTACCGGAAGAGAGATGCAATATGTAAAATGTTGTATTTGAAGAAATCATGAATGCAAAGTCATGCCTCCGCACCAGGATATGGATTCTTCGATGCCTGCGTCTGAAAGAGGCATCGAGCTCTTGGACGAAAAAGAATGCTTTGAAGATGACGTAAGATGAGTACAAACAAGTTAAGTGTAAAAAATATTGTATTCTTCTCATTAGTAAAACAAATATCATGCACATATGTGTCTACAGTTCTAACTAGAAGCCAGAGAAGAAAAACAAGTCAAAGATTGTCAGTAAGAAGATCAACGACACTGCTTCAGACAACATGTATTCATCTTTGAACATTTCATAAAAGGCCGAGGTAGATTAATCCAAATAATGTATAAGTACATTCTGGACTTTTTTTGTTTGTCTGTAATTTACGTCCTCCAACGTTGTCATATCGGACGGTGAATGAATTGGATGAAATCATGCTCAAATGAGTCCAGGGACCATGGAGTTTAGAGTTACCCGACATTCGTCTTGAGGGATAAGGAAAAACCCCGGGTAAAAATCATATCCGGGTAAGACACCCTGACCGAGATTCGAACTCGGGACCTCTTGAACGTGAGGCACACACGCGACCATCTACGCTACCGAGGCGGGCACAGGCTGGAATTCTTCATGAGCTCCAAAGACAGTGTGAATATCGGACTGCATTACGTACTCCCTTCAGTTTATATCTTAGGAGATGACGAAACATTTGTACAGATAAAAAAGAGAAGTAGCTGACTATAGCTGAAAGTATAGAAATGAGTGAAACGTAACCGAAAGACTGTAGATTCCTTATATTTAATGCAGTAAGAATACAACATTTGCTTAGAAGGTGATATTGGTTAAGAATATATAGAGTGAATGAAATTTCTCTTGTGAGTTCATGTATAAACAAGACATTTATACAATTGCATAGTGTTGTAATAACAAACAGTGAAGCCTAATTCCATACATTGAAATTCCTCCGCTTCAGGTGCATGAAGTTCATAGGTCAATAACTTCATAGGATGTTAGAGGTAGGAGGTCCAGAAAAGGGTTAAGGAGATTTATGTTAAAGTCAATATTGAGATATTTAAATTTGTATTTCATTATTTATATCAAAAATTTTTATGTTTTCCCTCACATGACTTTCTCTACTCTAGTACACACCATTCTTACAAGCACTTATTTCTCTATCTGCTTCATGTTACCGAGACAAACATTATAAGAACTTATATTTTTGCTGATTATTTGATAGTATCAAGAGGAATTTGAAAATACAGTAGGCTATATATAGCCAGACATAAATTGTGTGTTTTTAAACGAGCTCTACGCTTTTGTATAGTTACGGTTTATGAGTTATGCAGAAGTCATCCAGATTGAAAAGGGGTAGGGTAACAAGCGATAAGAATCCGCAGTTTTTGGATAAACGTCTATTGCTCTCCTTATAA
This sequence comes from Mantis religiosa, assembly GCA_030765055.1. Classification (NCBI taxonomy): domain Eukaryota; kingdom Metazoa; phylum Arthropoda; class Insecta; order Mantodea; family Mantidae; genus Mantis; species Mantis religiosa. The sequence goes on from JAUKNK010000052.1 coordinate 490,869, forward strand.
GTGATAGACCTTCTGGTTTTTGCTCTGCGGTATGCTACATGTTTGTTGTCCAAGAAGGCAAAACAACATTTATGTACTGCATTAATTGGTCGTAATTAACTGTAATTAAACTGTGATACATTCGGACTTTTACCCCTAGCATGGGGCAAAAGTACTGTTCATGTAGGGCAAAGTCCCAATATATTAGAGAGCATGAAAACATATTAGCAAACATAATAAAATAATGATTAAGAAACTATTTCAATACATTGAGAAATGACAACCTGAATACAAAATAGAACACTATTTTCATAAATAATAAAATGGTTAACAGAAATAATGGCCAGTTTTATTTAGAAAAAAAAAACTAGCCAACGAAAATTGACATTTTGGAATTAATGGGCACTAATAAACTGTCACCTAAAATTCGTTTAATTTAGTTTAGTCTTTAGAAATCAGTAGATCTGTTAAACACCTTCGTCCCTGTAGAAACAATACAAATCTCAAAAAAGGGAGAAAACACAAACCTTTCAGATTATTTAGTCAATTGAAATGCGGAAACCTTTTTTCATTTAAGGAGGAAAACTAACCTCCGCCATATGCTGTACGGTTTTCATGCCACCACCCTTTACAGGAGCTACACTGCATCAAGTCTTCAGTAGGGGGATGGATCCAAGGGAAAGAAAGTTTTGCTGTTGGGATTTTTCTTGCTGTTTCAAGAGCCGTATTGTATGGAAATGATGTGATGATGTGACAATTTCTGTTTTTTTTTTTTGTGCTTCCGGACATTCTTTTCCTCTGCACTTGCGTTTTATGACGGGAGGTGATAAGAAGTGTTGGCCTCTGCGTTCCCATTATGCCGTGGACATGTTCTATGAAATTGCAGTGCCCAGAAGCTGACGGTAATGTTAGCTGCGCTTCCTGATATTAGTTGTTTTGTTCCTCTGGCTCATTATAAGCAGCTGGATCCTGGTCTGTTACCTATGAATGCAGAAAATCCTCATCGCTGAACTAGAATCTGTGGATGGGCATTATTCCACATGTATCAAAAGCTCTCACAGTTTACTCAATAGTGCAACTCTTCAAATAAGCTTTCTCAAACAGCTCCAAACTCTTGCCCCAAGCTGCAGGCGTACTTTTACTCCGACTGCTCGAATTTCATGTTCTGAATTGTTCTACCATCAAGTGGTCCGCCAGGAAATTAACAACCATTGTAATGCGAAGCTTATATTCAATACTTTAAAGCCACAAAAAATTTATTTATCTAATATCATGTATGAGGAGGGAAGCAGGTTTCCCGAACGTTAAATATTATATCTAATGGTTTAAAAATTTAACATACTCATTGTTGAAACCGTTTTGTTATAAGAGTAACGAAATTACATGAGCTGAACAGAAGACATTAGACGTCTTCACTAACACAGAATCGTTGCCAACATAAAATCGTAACACAAAAATTCCAGCTATTGAACTTTTTGCCCTGTAAGGAGCCTTTTTCCTTGTTACTCCACTAAGGACACTCCAAAAAATTCAAGGTATACCTTTCATCAGTTAAGAAAATATAAACTTGGACCATTTTAGGGGAAATTGTTAGAGCCGTTCTTGAGAAGATAAAAACATCAGAAAAACATTCCATATAAAGGTTAGTTAGGGCTGAGGGGTTTTGTTGAACATTTCCGTGATACCCACATCTCGGGAAAATACTAAACTTAAACAACAAATTTGGCATGTAACAGAATTTTTTGTGATGTTGACCGCAGACGGACACGTACGTATGCAGGAACGCGCGCGCGCGCGCACACACAATGATACAGACTCATCTCTAAAACGACTTCTTTTTTAGCTTCAGGGGCCCTAAAACCTGTATTTCCAGTGACATATTAATCTCATGGATTAGCAGGTTGGGGTATGAAGCAGTGCGTACACTAGATAGAGTCAACATGAAAAATTCAATGACATGGCCGGGATTTGAACCAGGATCTCCTGCACAGTACCGTAAGTCACTACTGACGGTGTATGTCGAATGCGAGAGCCCCTAGTGGCCTACCAGGGAAATAAGCGAGTAAAATGGAGAATTTAATGTTAGGACGGCACGTTGGCCATGGAGCTCAATGGGTTAGAGCGACTGGACGGAAACCAGGAGATTCGTGGTTCAAATCCCGACCAAGGCATTGAATTTTTCATGTTGATTCTATCTATCAACAACCTTAGCCTATATACGGCTAGTTTGAAGAAATTATTAATTTCCATCAAGTAATAAAGTACGTACCCTACCTACTCTCCGAAGTAGAGAAAATAGAATTAACAAAAATATTCATTTTCCTTTAAGGTACATTGAATAATGCGTTAGTAGTTTTAAATAAATATTGGTGTGGAAATGTTTTCTGATGTTTGAAATTCCAACCTGGTGTTAACTCCTCCAGTCATGATCTCCTAAGATTATTGAGAACAATTAATGACAACTGGAGATGAATTCTTGGAAAGGCGTTCTCTTCAAAAGTGTAAGAGTAAGAGCATTGCTGTAGTAAGAGCATTCAAATTTAAAATACTGGCATATACAGATGCAAATTTGGAATTGAAGAATTCCAGATCCATGTTACTTCTTTGCGACTTTCCAGGTGAAAACTTTATTGATGGAATTGTAGGTAGAATATGAAGAAAGAATCAAAATGTAAACGTGCAGCAATTGATCGGACTTAAGCTTGAACTTCTCTACCCTCGCGGCATCGGAAAGTTGAGATGCATGCATTCAATCGCTATTAGTTTAATAACAGTAGCTTTGTTGCGAATTTTTAGATCTAATGAGAACAAGTTCAGACTCGCTGCTAAGTATAACTTCCTGGTGATTATCTGCGAAACCCAGAACCATTAAACGGGAAACGAATACTTATCTGCTAATGAGACACTGGTATATACAGATGCAAATTTAGAGGTTATCCACGAAGTTTGAAAATCGCTGCATTTACTTGAAATGGTTACAACAATATATTCCAGTAGGTGCACAAATTGTAGAAGACCATACACGATTTGCGGGTATATGCGTTGATGACGGCGAAAAAGTGTCTCAAACTCCTCAGTCCAGAGACTTTTCAATATTTTATAAAGCCAATAAGAAATAAGGTAAGAAAGTGTCGTGATTCTGCACTGGTAGGCACAGCAATCTCGATACCGTATATCTAGCAAGGAAGAAATATTCTTAGGAAGAGGCGGCAACCAAAATATTTGTTGAATACTTTCCTATAGAAGCGTACAATAGAGGTTAACCAACTTATAGAACCTCAGCTTCTATGCTTAAAACTATCACTGCAGCTGAGGTAAACCGTCAGACCGTCAGCTGTGCTAAATGTAACCTCAAAAATGGATAATTAATATTGTGACTTTGTGGATTCGTAGAATTAAAATTCCGAGTTGCAGATATTCCAAATGTCCTTTATCTCCGTAGAAATACACTCTTCAATTCTTGCAGTAGTCGCATTACATCACATCACAATCTACCAAGATCGATGGCAATAACAAACGTTGTGATTACCTCTGTTTACAACACTCTTGTTACACACTTCACAGCTATTTACTACAACTCACGACTGCCCCTTGGCGAGTTGTTGCTCTCTTAAATACCACATTGATAGATTCGAGGGGTTTCTGGACCAAATAAGGAAACAACTTTTCTCTGTCAATCAGGATATTACTAGAACCTTCCAAACGTGAAATCCTATCTGTGCCGGTAAGTCTCCGTAATACACTATCCGTCTGTTATTTATCGGAGCTATTGTTATTTGCCGACTCTTTGTGTACACTAGCCGCGCTGTCGTAGATCTCGTCTTCGCGGCAATATTCTTAGATTGCAAGTTAATATTATAAATGCTGTTTTAGAGCAAATTAGAGGACAGCTCATTTTCAATTGCAACCTCGCGGTGGTGGCTGGCAATATACGCTAACCTAGGTAGTCTGAAAACAGAGGGGAGACGGTCTGTAGTATGATCCTATCATACATTCTTACATGGGGTCAGATACAATGTTTGCTATTCAAGCAACAATGTTTATGGGTGTACACAAGATCCACGTTGTAACGCCAACTTGATGCAAATAATTTAATGGCGAGCAAGGAGGTTTCTCTCAGGGTATGCGTGGAAGGGCGTGAGAAGGAGATTTTCACAACATTGGAATGCCCGTCTCCAAATTATTTATTCACTGCTTCTTCTTTTCACACATCAAAAATGGAAGTTGCCGACCGAGGGTTACCAATCTCGGTTTAGAGTGACTGAATGCTAATTGTTTATTACTCGATAAATTTTGATAACCCGACAAATATTCAAGACAGAACAAGTTGGCCGCTCTAATAGGCTTCACGTCTCAGACTCCTGTCTCAGCGGCTGCACGCCGCAGACCCCTCTGATCGGCTTCACGCCGAAGACTGTTTATAATGGCTTCCTAGCCGCGAACTAGCCATATCGGCCTCACGCCGAAGACTGCCTTCTGACCACAGCTGCACGTGTGTATATATAACTTTCACTCTCCAAATTCCTTTTCAAACAAATTCCCTTTGTGGCTGTTTTGGTCGCCATTGTAAATGATCCAAAGAATTCACTATTCATACACTTCAAGTGACAATTCCTTTAGAAGTAGGTCAAAATGCTAGGTTCAAGCGCATACCCAATAGGGCAAGATGGCCCCCGCGCGCAATCTATATATTTAAAGGATTTATTGTCCTATTCAGCTTACTTTTTTCCTCTTTCGGGATATTGGGGTGTCTATTGAGGCTTCTTGTGGCGTATTTAGTGGCTTTGAGACGTATTTAGTGGCTCTTAAGGCGTATTTGGCAGCTTTCTTGGTGTATTTAGAGCCTTTGGATGCGTACATAGTGTCTTTATGCTGTATTTAGAGGCTCTTGAGGCGCATTTAGTGACTTTATGGTGTATTTACAGTATTTTGGGACGTATTTAGTGACTTTTAGGTATATTCAGAGGCATTTGAGACGTATTAAGTGTCTATTGGACGTATTTACTAGCCATTTCGTGTAATTTAGAGGCATTGCAGATGTAGTTAGGGGCTTTAGGGATGTATTTACTGGCTTTTACTATGTTTAGAGGCTTTCGGGGTATCTTTAGGAGCTTTATGATGTATTTAGGGGCATCTTGGGGTATATTTTTAGGCCTTTGAGATGTATTTAACGGCTTGAGGGGGTACTTAGAGGCGTTAAGATGCATTTAGGAACTTCTTGGAATGTATTTAGAGGCTCTTAGGACATTTTAGTTGCTCGAGATGCTCTTATAGGCTTCTTGGGGTCTATTTCGGGGATTTGGAGTATTTGAGGGCGTTTTGCTGTATTTAGAGTTTTCCATGTATTTAGAGGCTTTTGGGACATTTTTACTGGCTTTCTGGCGTATTTAGAGACTTTCGATACGAATTCAGCGTGGTTTTGTGCATTTCGAGATTTTTGCTGTATATAGAGGATTTTAAGCGTATTCAGAGGCTTTTAGGACGTATTTACTGGCTTTTGCTGTTTTATAGGCTTCTTGGGCTGTATTTACTGTCTTTTGGATGTACTCAGTAGACAGCTGTATTTGACGTTCCGTAGTTCATGATGTTTTCAACCTTTTCAAACGTTTACCCCTCGTATAAAACGGATGCTCCTTCCACCTTAACTATCCTAAGTCTTACTCATCAGCGTAATAATTCCAATATATAATAAGCTAACCTAATCTAACCTAACCTAGCCTAACATAACCCAAGTCTTCCCCTTATGCTTTACTATTTCACCCATTATAACCTAACCTAACCTATTATAAACTAGGCTGCCCTAACCTAACCCCACCAAAGCTAACCTAGCCTAAATTAAGCTAACCTGACCAATCTAACCCAAACTAACCTAAGCCAAGTCTTTCTCTTATGCTTTATTATTTCAGCCCATTATAATCTAAGCTAACCTAACCTATTCTAACCCAACATTGCCTAACCTAACCCAGATCTTCCCCTTATGGTACTATTTTACCCTATTATAAATTAAGCTACCTTAACCTAATACTTTAACCTAAACCAAGTCCTACACTTGTATTTACTTTTTCACCCATTATAACCTAACCAATCCTAATTGTGCTATTCTCCAACACTTTAACCAAACCTAAGTCCTAATCTTAGACTACATTATTTCACCCCATTATAAGCTACCCTAACCTAATATTTTATTCTAACCCAATTCCTACTCTTGTGCTTTACCCATTATAAGTTAACCTAACCTAACCTATCCTGACTGTGCGATTCTCTAACACTTTAACCAAACCCAATCCTAATCTTAGGCTCCACTATTTCACCTCATTATAAGCTAACCTAACCTAATTGTGCTTTTGTGGTTAATTTGCTACATTGGTTACACTTTGTAATTACATCAGTTAGATGTTTCCTTTGGTTCTGTGCTCTCGTTGGTAGTTTGACTACATTGGCTAATTGATCAGGTGTGGTTACCTAACCTATCTTTGTGTTGCTTTTGAATCATTTGTTTTTCACATTGTATTCCTTGCACTTACCTCGCTTCCACTATCCTCTTTTATGAAGCTTTAAACCTAACACTGTCGGATACTCTAACCACTGATTCTGAAGTGCTTGTAGATTAATTTTATGTGGGACGTTTTGTGAATTCTCTTAGGATATCCGCCTCCCAAGCTTTTACTTGTGTTTGTATAAAGTAAATTGGGGTATACTGAGCTTGTAGTTCAGTAGTAGACGCCTCTCCTCTTTTATCTGGGCTGGAGACCAGCACTAGAATTTAATCCTAGTGGCAGAGTTAACGCCTTCCTCCATTTTTGTTATTTCTTCTTTCTTCCTCAGGCGTCGTGAGAGTCGTAGGATAGATGTCACTTGTGTAAATATTCATTCTGTAGCTTAGCTTACAGAGATAAGCATTAGCTTCTGATCTAAGTTGTCCCCTGTTGCACACTTTCTGCAATAATATAGTGTCCGTACGCGTATGTTGATATTCCATTCTCAGCAATCACTATCTTGTCGTCATGAGGCGATAGGGCTATTTTATTAGCTTCCACTGACGCAACATTGTTTTCGGGATAGGATTAAGTTCATAGGAGTTCTAAGGATCTTTTGGATTTTAAAACATTCCACATAGCTATCGAAGTTGATGTACTGCCTGATTGCGCTACGCTTTATGCCTTTAATCTTCTTGATTACACCTCCATCTATGTCGAGTGCATGTATCTTTGGTCTCAGTCCAACAAAACAATGAATGATTTTTCCATTGGCTCCATCTTTAAATTTTCCCAACACTTTCTTTTTTTGTAGAATGGCATATGTGGTCGCTAGGAAAATCAGCAGTATCCAAATGTTCCAGAAAACGTAACTTATCCTGGTATATATCTCCGGTAGTCACACGATGGATGAAAGAGTCAGTATCCATGTACATGAGCTTCAGATTTTCAAGCCCGTAATACGGCATTAGCACATCATAATGATACCAATACATCAAGGACTTCGAGATATCCAGCACACACATCCCAATGTATATAGGCTTGTTGAAGACTATCTCCCGCGACGCCATGTGTACTGCAGCCAGATTAGGTCCATATATAGTTCTATCAATAAATGTAGGCTTAGCAATCAGTTTCTCCAATGTCTTCCATTCGGTGACAAGTCGTATATTCAGTCGGTTTCCGATGTTTTCCATAGTTTTGCCAAACATGGCATTGTTAAAAAGTTTGTAAAGATCCTTCTCGAAATCATTTGTCGATCTTTGTCGTAGTCGGTTATTGAATTCCACATAAGGCTTTAACCAACATGACTGTTGAAATTGTAGCACCCGATGGATTTTAGCCAGTTGTAACCCATGACTAAGGGCCTGCTTCAAGTTCATGTAATGCACCACATACCTAGTTCGTGATCCAAGGTGAGGAATTAGTTTCTTTGCAGAAGAACCCAGGGGCTTGATACACTCAGGTAGGAACGGTAAATCATTGTGCAGGTCATTGAGTTCTGTCGGTTATTGAAGGTCCACTTCTAAAATGTATCCGAGAGGATCATCTTCTCGTAGTATATCTAGGTTGATAACTTCAGGAGAAACCCACTTAAAACGCCCGTAAGCAAGGGCCTGGCCCATCGCCCACTCATATTGGTTATTTGAATCCTTGTACGTTATATATTGTGAGGGCTTACTTGACTCATACTCCTTCATGTAGTGATTGTTCGCTTCTGCATACCGATGAGAAACTTGGCATAATCCTCCTCTTATACCTGCTTCAACCATGAGTAGCTGGTCATATTCCTGTAGTAATTCCCATTCAATTCCTGTGTACAACAGCATTGCATCCCACGTAAGTCCAGTTGATGTATAATAATGTGCAGGATCAGCTTTATGGGTTTTCAGAGTCTGCTCTCTGAATGTCTCAAACACATCTGCTAGTAGAAGGACATCCGAAGTTAAGTAGAGGTCCCTGTAGTCGCCTAGTGTTCTGATGTTGAAGTGACTCCATACGGTTTTTGCATGCTGATACTCTGCATCACTAATTTCTTCTTTCTTTAACTTACTGTAGAATGCTTCTCTCGGAGGAAGTTCTGTTTCACTCAAAACATCCCATGATGTAACGTAATCATAGGGAAACACACCCTTACGCGTCATCAATTCGATATTCTCTGCTCCAAAGTACTTCTGGGTTTCAGGATATGATGTTAGATTTTTTGCTAATTTATCCAAGCTGGTACTAAGAAAGCGGTAGGTATCCACAAAGCGGAGTTTAATGTCACCAACATACTTGGAAAATGATATATAACTTTCCTCTGAGCTGGGAATAACTTCTACTCTCTCGCTAGTACATCCTAACTCCTTAACAATGAAATGGGAGTCATATCCACTATGGTTATGCATGAAGAGAGGAATATAATTAGGTGTTTTTTGCAGGTTAGATTACACTTATTATGTAGACTTCCTCGGTATTCACCGGTTATATGGTCATGATCCCGCACTCTCCAGTTCTCTCTGGTAAATTCTTTACCACATAAGTAACATTCTGTAGAGCATTCGAAAGATTTTTGCTGCTCATCTGATAGTGTTAATGGAACATCAGTTTTGTATATACTATTAATCTTCTTTGCGGGGCGCCGGGGTAGCGCGGTGGTTTCGTTCGCGGCTCCCGTTCTAAGGGTCCCGAGTTCGATTTTCGGCTCTGGGGTTGGCGATTTTAAGTCGGCCCTATCCACGCCTTCACCTCTGTCTAGCACACGTGAAGTATCTCCTATGCCCAACGTGGTTCGGAGTCCACGGTAAAAACTGTAGGTCCTCTCACCTCACCGCCATCTTCACTATTACCCTATCATCGGAGGTAATGGACACTACCCTCTGAGTGCCTCCACCTGAGAAATGGGTCCGGTCATCACTTGGTGGGGTGAGGTTACCCCGAAGGCCAAGGTTGCCATGTGGGGAGTGTTAGTAACTAACTAACTAACTTAATCTTCTTTGCGAGAGAACTTACATACCCCATAAACTTCGGTGCAGCATCATAACCACGATATACATAGGGTTCAGTAGGAAGATCAGTCTGTAAACCTTCAATTATACCTGAGGATTTGACATAAACACAGAAACTCATAGGAATATGCTTCTGATATGGAAATGTATAAGACGTTTCGGGATTAGAAGAACACCCGTGATAAGGGGTAAGAATGCTTTCAAAGTCAGCGTATATGACATAAGGTAATTTCAACATCCTTCCATGATTCTTGGACCTAGCAATAGATTTCTCCTTAGTTGGCATAACAATCTTAGCAACTCCGTGTTGGCTACATATTTTTCTATATTCATTTAACCTCTCAACTCCTCCATTTCGATAATCAAAGTGCGTAAAACAGCGTTTGCAGATGTAGAGTTTTCCCTCACCTTTGGTTTTTTGTTGATGAATAAGTCTCTCGAAATTCCTTATATAAACGTAATGATGACGTCCAGCTGCATCACTTAATAGAAGCAGGTCACGATGGTCGGACATTTCTTCATCGATAACCTTCATAGGAAACACTTCATTTTTCTCATCCAGTCCGAAAACATTTATAGAGATGTTATTTCTTCGTTCAAATTTCGGGATATCAGTCAGGCTCGTAGGAAACGAGACGCAGGAAAAGTCACATCTTCCTTGAAAATCCTTATACTTGCTAACACGTTGAGGATCCTTTTGAATGAACTTGGCGAGAACACCATACATAAAACATTTTTCATCTTCATAATTCTGGAGATTTATGCAGGCTCCTTTAGCTCCCATAGAGGTCGGGAGAGGGATGTAACTGCTTCCTCTTAGTCCATTATTCTTGTTGATTCTAACTCGAACCCGGTCAACAGCTAATAAAGCCCAGTTGCTTCCTTTAAGTTGACTTTCCTCCATTTCAGTACAAAGTTTCTTGAACTTCCTTTCCAAGATGGCATCCAAGTCACTTTCTAAAAATATTGCTTGATTTTCTGTTTTAAATGCTTTATAAGTAGTGTCACCAATGGCATTCATAAACCGACATTCAGCCATGATGTTAATTTTCACACTTTTATGGATCCTCATTTGCTTCTGAACGGCTTGGATTATCCGCTGTTTTGATTCTTGGAGATAATGTGTTCAGCCCTTGGCATGTAGAGCATTGGATGAAATATGATTTCAGTCGATCCTGGAAACCGGTTTCATATTCTACGACATCATCTTCATCAGGAACCATTAACAGCAATTTATGTTTGGTAGGTTCGATCTTGAGTTTCTTAGCAGCAATTATTCTCTAGCATCGTTCTTGATGCACATCTCTGCGATGTTCAGTACCATAAACGTCAGCACAATGTTTACATTCATAAAACTGACCGCAGGCCAGTTCGTGTCTCTTTTTATGATAGTTTTTCAGAAAACTCTTATCACATTTACCACACTTAAATTCTGGAATAGCAGTGGCTAATAGAGCTTCCATTGCTATAGTTTTTGTTGTGCGCAGGCTAATTCTTGGGGAATATGTTGCTAAGTAAGTGTCTGATACACCTTTTCATTTCTCTTCTTCACCTTGATAAGTTATCAGCGCTACTGATGATGAATTTCACTGTAGAAGCTGATCCGCTACGCTATAAACACACTAGCGTAATTACAATCTATTTTTTTTATTTTTTATATTTTTGTTATTTTTTTCCTAACTACTATGATAAAGGTGAAAAGTATGGGAGACATTGGAGTGGCTTGTTGGGATTCCGCACTGAGCACTCCCGTTACTCGAGGTGATAGTGCAGAGCCGGCCGCCTATAACGGCGAGCGGGAAAAGGATAGATCCAAGGGGTCGAACATGACCAGAAGGCCCTGAGCGACGCCTGGAGAGTGAAGGTGAAAGTGAGGAATGGTAGTCAGGGTGGAAGTAATCTTTATTAATTGTAAATTGTGTATATTGGAGGGCATAATCCCCAGTAGTTAGCCGGGAGGAGGTCAATGAGGCCATCAGGTGTGCGGTTGTGGACGTGGCGGTGTGCGTATGTTGATGTTCTGGGCGTCGTAGTCAGCTAGTCTCTGTTCGGCGTAGTTCAAATCGTGGAGTCTAGTGTGGAGGCTATTGTCCATTAGGGTCATCAGCGAGTGGAGCTCGTCGAGTCTACTGTTGACGGTGGATAAGTCCGCGGGTTGGCAGGGTGATGAATCGGCGAGTTGTGTCTCCACTCGGCGCATCTTACGTTGTACTGATGCCATAATGTTCTTGTGTTCAGTGACTAACTGCTCTGTTCTTTGTAGCTGGGAGCTGATGGCCTTCGTCGTCTGTTGCAGTTGGGTGACATCGTCTGAGAGTTGGACAAGTCGTTCAGGTGGTCCATTAGTGAGTGTGTCCAGGAGTGTGTAGTGGAGGCTGGTGAGGGCAGCGTGGGTGGCGTCCTGCTGTTGGGCTGCTGAGGTGACGGCTTCCTCCAGGTTGCCCAGGCGTTGGTTGAGGCTCAGAACCTCTGAGTGGAGGTCCTGAACGACTTCCGCTGGAGGCCGGTGGCTTGCGGCAGAGAGCGCGGCTGACAGGAGCTCCTCGAGGGTGTGGAGACGGTTGGTTACACCCTGCAGGTCCTCTCGGAGGCAACCAAGGGCTTGTTGCCATGCCAAAGGCTCGTTGGAGGCTGCTCTCTGGGGTGTTGTGTCCTGCGTGGCTGCGCGTGTATATGCAGGGCACCGCACCTGGCCTGTGAAATGCCGAGGCCATCACAATTGGCGCAGTACCTGCGGCGTCGACGGAGATCATGAGCCCTGCAGATTGCAGTCGGAGTTGGAGAGCCACAGTAGTGGCACCGTGGCGGCGCGATGTATGTGTCTGCGCTATACAATCTAACATCGATCAAGCTCTCTTTATACACTTAGAGCAGACCTAATAGAAAACTTCATCATCCTCTCGACCAACGGGATTCGAAGGTGGCGCTCCTATCGGAGAAAACCTAAAGAAAAACTTCATCACACCACCAACTTTGTAGTTCGAAGGGGGCGCTACTATCGGGGAAAACCTAACAGAAAGCACTATTAACGTGCCACCACCGGGGTTCGAAGATGGTTCTACTATTGGAGGAAGCCTAAAAGAAAACTATCATCTTGCTGCCACAGGGGTTCGAGGATGGTTCTACTATCGGAGAAAACCTTAAAGAAAACTCTATTCATTTTTGCAGTTTACGATTATTCTTTATCTAGTACACAAATCACACGAGAGAAAAAATAGACAAATTAAAATTAAAAAGGCAATAACTAACTAGGTTTGAAGATAAAATTTAGACAATTCAAACGAGTATAAACATGACTAAGCTACGCGTTTTAGTTTTTTAGTTATATTAGGAGCTCCCATTGCCACTCTTAGGCATCTCTCCATCTTCAATCATACCTTCTTGGAGCCTTTTGTTACATCTCTTAACATAACAGTTCGATTTTTCTCAAGTTCATCTATTACACCGTTAACTGATCCATGGGGCACCCTTAGAATCCTTCACTTCATCCTCAAACATGCCTTCTTGAACCTCTTTAATATATTTTAACCTATTTATGTTTGTTGCTACGGGCATCCGTTCTCTTTTCTTAAGTTAAATTATTACGGCCATCTTGTTATATCTGAGTCTAATGCTTATATATTAAACTTTGTGATTAAATATTTTGATTTGAAAGTCTATGTAAATCGGTTAAGGTAAACATCTCTTCTCAACATGAGACAAGTCATGGTGTATGAACTTATGGGATGAGCTTGTCAACACGTCTAAAAGCATATTCAAAGCTGTTTAAATTATCCCACCGAGATTTGAACCCTGATCCTAAGGCGTAAATTACCATTTCAACAAGCTTTCAGACCTAAAGTATATATGTATACGCTATTTCATTGCGCTAGCATTATTATTTCAAGAGTTATTTAAGATTCAAGTTATTGCGACAGAAGCGGTAATCGAACCACGGCTCTCTAGGTTACAGAATCATAAATCATTCACAGCATACGTTGAATGAAAAAAACCTGCGCTTTCCTCCGCTGTTCTAAGTGCAATTGATAAGAAATAGAACAAAATTACATAATTCAATGGACGATGGGAACTGAACCAGGGACCTTCTCAGCTAAACAGTGATAGGGTACGTTTAACTACGCTAGGTACCACCATATAAATTGTATGTCGCCGCTCAAGGCCCCTTGTTTACAGAGATATTCAGATTAACTGATACGGGACTCGAACCAAGGACCGCTGAGCTACACATTGTCAGCCTATGATTAGCTATGAGAAAAATAACCATATAAAAGTTATTTCACTTCTCTAGACCCACTGGTTACAGAGATATTTAAATTAAACAATTCAGGACCCTAACTAAGGACTACAGGTATACAGTATAAACTCTGCGGACCCCGCTAACAATATGTATGTAATAAAGTTTATCCGAACTCTATCATTATTAGTTTCGAAGTTATTCCAATATAAGCAGTACTCTTTTGCGCGGGATTCGAATCAGGACCGTTGACATAACTAAAAGTCACAGAGAGTCAGTAAGTACATGGTCACCCCCTACTAGGCGGTAAAAGGTACCATCCATTGTCTTTCGACCCCTAGCCGGCATCCCATTGTTTACGCGCCCTCTTTATTTATCACATGCAGGTGTAGAGCCGTCTTGTGACATGGGTTTGACAGGTCATCAATCATGGAGTAGTTATAAGATGGCCCCCTATCCCTTGCCCCGCCCCTTTTCAATTTATATGCAAATGAGATATTCTATTGTGTTTAAATCCCCATCTTCTATCATTTCCTCTGGTCCCATTCTATCTAAAAGGAAATTTATAACATTTCTGCAAATGGATATCTCGGTTAACATAACGTAAACAGAAGTACAGTAAAATCTCTTTAACCCGCACGTCCGGATAACCCGGGACAGTTTTGAAGAAAATTACGTTGTTTAGCGTAGTAAATGAAGACGATAAACTGTCATTCTCAATAAGTACATTACTTGAATTCTTTTTCCAGCGGGCGAATTCATTGCACTCATTCCACCGGCTTGGGGCCATGTTGGAAGAAAAATGTTGAGAAAGTAATGGAAAAGTTTGTGGGCTGGTGTGTGTAACTTTCCAGAAAACAAGATTGATGAAATAGAAAAATAAGTGCGGAAGATTTTATGTCATTTTTAAAAATATTGATGGTCGTTCCAATGTTGTTGAAGAAGAGATTGACATTTGATTATAAATCGACAATGTCGGAGGATATAAACCGACTGCAGAGGAGGGCAGTTTTGCATCATGCAGCGTTACTGAAAATTAAAATAAAGAGTATTCAGATTAAGACACTGTTTATGAACCAGCTGTTGTTATGACCCGCAGAAAAGCAGTAAAAACATACAGAAATTAATGTTTTATTTGGGTGGGGAAAGAGAGGGATTAGCACCGTTGCAACTTTACCGTCCCTCTCCACGTGCTAGGCAATGAAGATGACGAGCAGAGGGGAGGTGGAATTTCGGTTGCAGTCAGTTGCAGTAATGCACATGCACATATTCCTAGAAAATTGCATACTGCAGTATTAATCGTAAGACTGCCGTAAGACTGTCTACACGTTTAAGTGAGCAGTTACCTAATTAAAGCATACGAAATCTTCGGAATGAACAAACAACAAATGGTTAGCTACAGTTAAGATTTAGATAAATAAAAGTGCCATACCTGCACAGAATGATGTATTCGAATCCAACGGGAATATGCCGCTTATCTCAGAGTCGCTGCTGTCATTGCTTCTGCTTTTCTGATCGTCGTCGTCGTTGTCACCGCCGCCGCCGCCGCCGTCGTCGTCAGAGCTACTGCAACCTACCACGGAAATTATGAGTTCTTCCACACTTTCTTCCAAAACGCCTTCGTTTTCCCATGCTGGCACTATAACTTTTTTGTGTGACAAACAGCATCTTCAAGTTGACCCGGGTATATGAGGTTCTACTGTATAAGCGTTTATCGCAGGCGTGCTGAATTGTACAGCACACGCCTCCTTCCCCTACACCTGTTTTCCCCATACCAGTGACCAAGTCAGCGAGAGACACAGGTAACCGTCAGAGGCGTTGGCACTATCGTTTAGCATATCTTTGGTCTAGCCGAAGCCAGATCACCTTCGCAATTTAAAGATATAAAAAAATTGAGACAAATATCCAATTATTTTTTTCTCCTTTGAAGTTTCCATGTAGTGAGGCCCCACACAATCTACAAATGGAACTACTTTATCTGCAAAATTCCACAACAGTGAAATGTTCTGAGAAGGAAGGATGGAAATTATTTAAATCTTCACCCGGTAGTGATTATCAGAGGTTAAGTTTGCACATAAATTAATGGCAGTCTTTGGCTCTACATATATCTGCGAACAAACCATTTCAAAGATAAACAATTCTAAAAGTGAGTATTGTAGCAAGAACAGAGGCGATCACCTTGTGCACTTCGTCTTTTACACCACATGTTGTAGACCTTGTGAAACATAACTTGTAAGAAACATTAGTTAGTAACGAGTAAACTATGAGTGCGAACGCTTATGATTTCCTATATGTCAGAAACATAGTGATGTTCCGCCACTGGAACTCAGTAACCACAGGGGAACGCAAAATTCTATCGCAACGGGTGGAATGAGGTTATTTCAGCCTCCCGTTTCCTGCTTTAATTGAGAATCCAAGGTTTATATGACTTATACAAGCGTTAAGAAAATAAAAGTGAGATCGCCTATTCATATTGTCGCGAGCAATGTTGTGACGGGCGCGTCCGGAGCGCTCAAGGAGACAGTGTAGCACGGAGATAAAATTTTTCTAGAAATTTGTGTTAAGATATAAAAGAAGATGCGGCCAGTTTGTCTGGGACAGTCGTAATTGGGCTCGATGGAAATAATCATTTCTTCCACACTAGCTGTATGTAGGCTACGGTTTGAATGAGTAGAGCCAGAGTGAAAACTTCAATGCCATAGCCGGAATTTGAACCACGGATTTCCCGCTCTCCGTGCGGTTGCTCTAACCACTGAGCTCCTATGGCCAACATGCCGACATGACATTAAAATCTACACTGACTCGAATGTTTCTCGGTAGCTAACTAGGGGTTCTCATATGCTATGACACACACATACATACCAGGGCATATCCTCACGGAGTGAAGATTGACACCTCTCTAACGACCAGGGAGTTACCTAGCTGCCCGGAAAGGGCGCCCGGTGGCTCCGTGGGGCTATCCATAGGGCAAGACCTAGAGACTAACAAGACCCCCCTCCATTTGGTCCTGTGGACTCAAGACGGGATGGAAGTGGATACGCCACTTGCGCGCGCCAACTCCAATATGACTACCGATGTAAGGTCGGTGGGGCCGCCTGGTGATCTAGCACACCTTCTACTAGCTATGCTGGCTAGTACGCGGGAATATTATGGCTTGCCTCAACCCCGTCCGGAGACGTACCCGATCTCCCACGGGTATCGGGAACAACAGCCCCCTTGAGTCCAACCCAATCCGAACAACTCCCAATCAGGGAGGGGCTCGAATGTCCGGCCGGAGGTTCCTCTATTAACGTCAGAGGTACCACGAGTCCTAGGGATCCGCAGCGCCCACACCACGGCAGCTGAAGGGGACGGATCCCCTCCCCTACGGGAATGCTATGAGACACGCAAGAGATCCGTGAATCCAATACCGACTATGGCATTGCATTTTTCAGTCTGGCTCTAGGCATTCAAACCTTAGCCTACACACGGCTAGTGTAGAAGGAATGATTATTTTCATCGATTTACCTATATAACATAGTGGTTTAACTATGAAGCCTGGGACTTAAGTACTTACAGCATAGTAAGTCGCCATAAAAGCTGCGTGTCTCATAGTATATGAGAAACTCTAGTGGTCTACCCGGAAACACATGAATCAGTTGGAGAATTTAATGTCATGTCGGAATGTTGGCCATAGATTAGACTGATTGGCGTTCAGTAGGTTCACCTGCAGCCAGAAAAGGCTGTGAACATTGAACATGTCCAGAGGTATAAAGTTTAATAGCATATATATGTACAAAAGTTAAAATGAGATACATATTATAGTACTTTTTTTTGTAATTTACGTCCTCCAAATTTGTCATATCGGACGATGAATGAAATGGGTGAAATAATGCTCAAGTGAGTCCGGGGTCCACGGAGCTTAGAGCTACCCGACATTCGTCTTTAAGGATAAGGGAAACCCCAGGAAAAACCTCTTGAACGTAAGGCAGACATGCAACCATCTGCGCCACCGAGGTGGGCTCATATTATAGTATACAGGCAATATGAACAACAATATGGAAAACAAAGCAGGTATAATTATATATGATACAAAATGAAACACTTTTTAAACCAGCTTTCATCTGGCTTATGCTAGTACGTCTCAACCTTTTTGCAATGGATACCATTCTTGTTATTTATTAAATACATATACATTAAACATAAACTTTCAACTTGCATCAAATATTTATTAGTACCGATTTGTCATTGGAATAGTTAGATACTACTTATAGAGCTACAGAAGCATTATCAGGATAATTTGATATTCAGATAATCTTGTACAGAATACAAGGACTTTGAGCAAAGGTACTCTCTAACAGATTTTTTAAAAGCACCGAAATTATCAACTTTATCTTTAAGAACATTAGGAAGTGCACCAAATATTTTGATAGTTTTATAATGCACTCCTTTCTGGAAGCAAGAAAGTTTAGCACTGGGATAATGGATATTATACCTTTGTCTAGTGTTTATTCTGTGAATTACATTATTTGTTGCAAATAAGACATGATTGCATACAAAGAATTTTAGGATCGAGAATATAAACATGCAAGGAAGCGTTAATACCTTCAATCTTCTAAAAAGATGCTTACAGGAGCATCTGGTATGGGTGTTAGTAATGATTCTTATAACTCTCATAGTAGCTCAGTTGGTTAGAGCTATGGCATTGAATTCTTTAGTCTGGCTCTACTCTTTCAAAGTGAACTCTTTTGCTTATTCCCGAGTACAGAGAAACCACGAGAGATTGTGTTATTATATGTTACGTCATTCTGCTGCCAAGGGTGTACAAACTGTCTACTCCAATAAAAAGCAATTTTGAATTTCTGCAACCTGGAATTCAATTCTACGAACCCACAAAGTCACAATATAATAATAAATAATTCTGCTATACAGTACTGACAATACATATTTCCTTAAAAGTTAGAGTTCCTTTTAAAGTAAGCAATAAATATTTACATAGATAATCCGGTGACAATAGCTGGAAGCTTAGAGGCGCCCTGCGGTACGACAAAAGGAAAACAAGTGGAAAGCTAATCAGCGTAAAGGGAGAAGATCAGAGAAAATCCAGGACCTACACTTCATGTATTATATTGCTTATTCATGTTCATCTTGAACGGATTACCGCCCTCTTTGGTGCACTTAGACCCCCGTGAGCTCTGCCTACACAAAGACGACGCGGTGACCCTACGCTGTATTAAGGCGCAGCTTCCACTATGTATTTCTAGAACAATGCCCCATATGTGCTAAATCCTTTTTAACGGTGTAGCTTCCTTGCTGAGAGTCGCTCTTCTCTCATCACTGATTTTAATTCAGCTCAGGACAATAATTTGGAATATCTTTGCACGTTTCATTAGTTTGCGACCACTCAAAGCGCTGCCTTGTTCAACATACCAGTAGTTTGTCTGCTTTATCTTGAAATGCGAGACTTAGAGAAAGAGAGAGAGAGAGAGCGCACTATTGCCCGCTTTGTTGTAGGTAGGTAACCCATGACTGTCTAATCCCACATCGCATCACTTTCACGTAACGTTCCGAATGTCTCCGCGTCACTGATTGTATTGTATGAGGGCTGCTCAGTAAAGAATGATCATAATTTTTCACGGTCATAATTTTTGGTAATAAATTTCAATCTTATTGTATTCTGTTAGCTTCATGTAAAACTAACCCGCCGTAGTAGTTTCATTGTTGGTACTCCTGGTTCCCGCCTGTGAGAACCAGACAAGTTCAGACATGTTCAGTATCGCCTACCGCTGCAATGAAGGTAACACGTGAGGAGCAATATGCGGTTTGAAATTCTGCTTTCGTCTCAACAAATCTTCAGTTGAGGCCTATACGATGTTACAGGAGGCCTATGGAGAGTCTTCTTTCTTACAGCACAGTTCGAAGGTGGTTTAAACGTTTAGAGAGGGGAGACAATCAATTTCAAAGAAAGGTGGACCCAGTGCTTCAGTTACTGCTCTTACGGAAGGAAACATCAGCACTGCTGCTGCCATTGTGAGAGAGGATCGACGAATTACCTTAAGATCACTTTCTGAAATACTGAACATTTCATTGGGTGCCACCCACGCGTTGGTGACAGAAACATTACACATGAGACGTGTTTGTGCGCGATGGGTTCCAAGACTTGATTTCCGAATAATAGGACATTCGCCTGCAGGTCTGCATGCACTTAAAGTTGATGTTAGGGGAAGATCCGGAGTGTATTTCTAACGTAATCACTGCTGATAAAGCTTGGCTACATCATTTTAATCCTGAGAGCAAACAGCAAAGTGGTTGCTTCTGCTGGGAAAGTAATGGTCATCTCATTCTTTGCTATTTATGGAATGGTATATCAGCATGTTGTACCTGCACACTCATCAGTAACAGTACAATACTTCAGGGATGTCCTGAAAACATTACAAGTTCATATCAGACTTAATAGACCACATATCCGTTAAGCAGGCTGGATGCTACGCCACGATAATGCAGGGCCGCGTATTACCAATGTTGTTGCTGAATATCTTGCAAAATTCCCAATGTGCACTCTTCACTCTTCTTTTCAATGCAAGAACAGCGTGTCGTTATTCGTTTTCTCCATTTTCGTGGTGTAACTCCTATTGAAATTCATCGCCAGTTGAGTAAGGCATGTGGTGACGGTAGCATGGATGTGTCATGATCCAGCGAGTGGAGCGCGTTGTTTTGGACGACTGCCAAATGAGCGCTGCAGACATCGTTGGTATTTCCGTGGGATCTGTGCACACAATCCTGCATGAAGATCTGAAAATGCGAAAAGTGACGGCGTCTTCCAGGTGGTGGTCACAAATGCTGACGGATGATCACAAGGCTGTGCGCGTGGCAAATTGTGAGGCGATGTTGACAGGTGATGCCAGCATGAATGGAACATCGATTACACGCTGTTCTTGCAATGGAAACGTCGCCATTTTAAGTATCAAAAACAGTCCTAACTCTCGTCCCTGCCACTAGAGTACTATGCACTCTACAGTGCTGCCACCTATGTCACACATTCACAAAGAGTCCAAGTGTATTTAAAAAAAAAGTTCTATCTGGTCGCAATCCTGAAAAAATAGGTGTTATAACTTGAACACACCTCTTATACATACACCGTACCGGGGGGGGGGGAGAGCTCAAACTGTTCCATCTGTGGCCCGCATTCGGTAGGTCCTGGTTCGATTTCCGTGGTCGGTCTACCTGGTGCATATGTTTTTAGGGGGTTTTCCGGGTCACCAGGCGATTTCTCGGTAGGTTAATTTCATCCCCGGAATTTCCTATCCATTATCCTTACACACCATCTCTCCTCTGGAGGTCTCATTTGGGGTAAAAGTCTGAGTGCTGCATAGCACGATGTATGTTCCTCCGGTAGGATGGTCTCCGATCTCTGGGCCAGCCTAGTGGGCCGCTTCAGGACGACGGTGGTTGGGATACCGGTTGTACTGGCCAGCCGGGGAGTTTTCTACTGTTAAACTGTAGGCAGCTGCCCTCGGTATTGTCGTGACTCCTTGTAACGGCCGCTATCTGTCTCCTCTGGCGTCATCTTCCTTCCCGGTGGTGCCCCACTTATGGCATGAACTGGTTGCTGTGCCAAATTTCCTCCTCCGGACAGTAATCCAATCCCATCCAACGTCCCGATTGACTCCACGTGGTTATATTGTACAGTGTGATCCATATAAATCTGAATGATTTCAACAGGCCATAACGTTTGAACCAATAACAGGACACAGTACAACTTTGAGAGAATATAATACACAATTGGGACATTACATAACACTATTTACATCTCAGAGAAAATGTTGAAAGTGTCCTCTACCAGCATCTGAACATGATACGACTGCAGACACTGAAGTGTATATGGGAATCTTCAAGACATTTGTGGAGCAGCTGCATGATATCGAATTGAGAGAAAGTTATTTCCAGCAAGATGGAGCAACGTGCCATGCACCTAATGACACCATGGTACGTGTAACCAATTTCTTTGATAACACTGGGCAACAATAAAAACGTTTTGGGCTTAAAAATAGTGAATTTATATGTATTCCCATCTGCTGAATTCAGAAATCACCATAAAATGATTGATTAGATCTTATTTTGAAGATAAAGTGACATTCCATTTTTTAGAGTGGAGATTTTAAATTTGGCGGAATTTGTTTGGGAGCTGGCACACCTGTCAAATAACAAAACACAATCAGAGAACTTGTAAAGGATCCTGCATTTGAAAAAATTTTGAAGGGGAAAGAAAAGGAAGCTTGTGAAGCCTTCAAGGGTGTTGTTCATGGATTTTAGGCAACAAAAGAGATGCCAACTATAAGCATTTGGTGACAGTGCTCCTGCAAAAATACCGTAACCTTGTATGCAACATGTGCCTTAAGATCCATTTTCTCCACTCCCACCTAGACATTTTCCCTCCTAGTTGTGGAGCTGTTAGTGATGAACATGGTGAGAGATTCCATCAGGACATTTTTGTAATGGAACAAAGATATCAGGGTCCTTGGAATGATATAATGCTTGCGGACTACTGTTGGTCTTTGTATAGGGATTCAGCGGAACTTCATTACAAGAGGCAAGCTAAAAGACGACGATGTCAGTAGGACACCACATGATTCTCCTCAGACACAACTACCTGCGGAGTATTTTTTCCAGCAATTTAGAACTATTAGCATGTAATTACCAGTTACAAAATCAAATGCAGTTTCATTGTTGTTAGCATTTATGTAATTGAAATGTACCCTTTTCTCTCAATTCGTTAATATTAATACTTCCACCTTGTGTATATCATAGAAACTTGAGTTAATAAAATTTTTTCATTGTCATATTTGTTTTTCTCAAACCAAAATTAGTAGGAATTGTCTAATGAAGTGCTCGAAACATTCAAAAATTAGTTTTCTGTTGGCTAGTGTAATCGAATAGTCTCAAAAGTTCTGTGGCCCCCCAGATCCCCTGACCTAACCTTACTGGATGCTTTCCTGTGGGGGTATATAAAAAATAGTGTGTACAAGAATAGGCCACTGGCAATTGATGCTCTCAAGGAATTTATTATAACCTAAATAATAAACATTGACGGTGATACTCTCCTTAAAACTTCAGACAATATAGTGAGACGAGTGCAAACATGTATAGATGCTATTGGAGGACACTTCCAACATTTTCTCTGAGATGTAAATAGTGTAATGTAATCTCCCAATTATGTATTATATTCTGCCAAAGTGGCACGTATATCCTATTGTTAGTAGAAAAGTTATGGCCTAGCGCTTTGAAGACTACTGGTAGATGGCGGTAGTATAGATATACCGTCCTTTAGGAGGGTCAAGGTAAGTTGCTAATATCCAAAGCTCCATTGCCATTGGATGTATTCTTTAAAGTAATCGTCCGATTCAGACTCAGTATTTTTCTAAGTTTACGATGAAATTGCCCATTTTATTGTCATCCGATCGTCGGAGTAGCGACAAGCCAGTGGGTATGAAAGAAAGAGACAAATAGTGCCCAAGGCACGCCCACACGTGAAAGAACGCTTGACGCTTGCCGAGGGAGAGAGAGGGAAACAGAGCGAGGTCTGGATAATTCCTCTCCTTCCCTCGCCATCCTGAACGCTCAGCTCAGACACGGACTGCTCACTGGTGCCACGAAGCTTCTAGTGAGAGAATGGAGTTGTGAATGAACCTTTGGATTATACCGAGTTACAAGTTGAGAGCTGATAATTGTGTAGTGATTTGAAAGTGACTTCTTTTGTTTGTTTACGTGTGGTGATCACGAGAGACCGTGTTGGAGTGTGTTGCGTCATCCTGCTACAAAGGGTTGTACAAAATGTCTTTCTACGGAAATAAAGAGCATTTTAAGTTTCTGGAAACCATACTATTAATTTTAGGAACTCACAAAGTCACAATATCATTAATTAATCCTTCTTTTCCCCAATACATTTCTTCTACCCCCTTCACATGAAGCCTTCCAATCTTTTGGAGTAATTTTTAACACTGCGTTACGGAGACCTCAGTTACGTCTGGTTCTTTGAATGTCACATTATATTTCGTCAAATCTGCTTAGATTTGTGCCCATACCATTCATATCACATAGATATGGAGGTAAAGGTATGTCCATTTATTTCAGTTATGGAGTTTGCTGTATAACGTTTGAGCTTATATTTGTTTCTGTTCATTATGTCATACAACGCCATGTTTCCATTATTATCACATTTCATTGTCAATATAAAACACTGTTTATAACTAAGCAAGTCTTAAACCTGTTGCAGACTAGACAATCTTTGATAGCAGTGGCAATATGTTTACGAAATTAGACACCCCAGCTTTGTCACAGGGAGGGGTAGCGCTAAGTAGGTACATTTATTTGTCTTTACCTTGCTGCTACCTTGGCTTACATGACACTCTGATCTTCTACTCTGCTAGTTAGCTCTTAACCTGCATGCTTCCTTGTTACTTAATTAGTCCCTTTTCTCCCCCATCTTGCTTTTTTATATTCTTTACACTTCTTGTCCATTTTTTTTACTTCTAAGAACTCCTTTCCTGTTCACATTTTTATAGCTACTATCTTCTCTACTTTCTCCAATTTTGCCTCCCAAACCTTTTTCTCCATATTACTAACTCCTCGCATTCTGTTACACAGTGTTCTATACTTTCTTTTCCCCCAGACAATTCACAAATTCCCTTTTTCCTACCTCTTATACCTTTTAGATATATTGCTCCAGTACTCGTTCAAGCTCAGGCCGCGCCGTGGTTCAGTGGTTAGACCGCTTGGCTCTCACCAAGGCGGCCCGGGTTCGATCCAAGGCGACTGCAAAGTGAGATTTGTGATGCACAACACGGCTCTGGGGCGGGTTTTCTCCGGTATCTCCGGTTTCCCCCGCCATCTCATTCCACCGGTGCTCCATCTTCATGTCATCTATCATCAGTGTCATTACCTGCGGTGCCGTATGTAGTAAAAGCGGGCGTTAAATACTACACACACACACACACACACACACACACACACACACACACACACACACACACACACACACTCATCCAAGCTAGCCCTTCTCTCTCTTGCCTTTTGCAGTAATCTACTATGCTTCTTGTTGCCAGTTTCTTTTTATTTCTTTGTAAAATTATAATGATTTCATATTTTCTAGACTTCCCATATTTCCTGCCTTTCTATATCTTCTATTCTGCATTTTATTAGTTTACGCACATTGCTTGTATTCCTGTCCTCTAATCTCCATATATCTCCCATTCCTATTTTTCCCATAATTCCTCTTATCCCTACCCACCAACTGTTTGTGGTCTCTAATGTTTCTTCTGTCTCATGCATAATTTCATAATTTCTTCTTTTTGGCCAAGTACTTATACCAAAATTGTATTATTCTTTCCATTATTATTCGATATCCTGTTATATTTCCTAGTTCTACTAGTTCACGGCGTAGCAGCCCCCAAGCGAGCCAGAGCCTGACAATCCAACCGCCGGTTTCACGCCCACATACGCAAGAGAGAGGTGGGCGATCATCAAACGATACGGGTTGGAGATGTGGCCAGCATCACGACATCCCCATCCGGAAAGTGGGCTTTCATAGATCACGGCTCGTTACCTAGCGTAGCTCCTCAAATTCCTCCTAATGCTCAGTGGTTACCGGTTCTATAGCCGGGACTTAAAATCAGCACTCCCAGGCGTAGGATTGGTCCTTGGAGCATTCCGTGGCAAGGAACCAAAGCATAACGTAAGGTAACATTTCTATACAGGTTGTTTCAAAGCGACACCGAAAAATTATAGCCGTTGCGTAGTTTATAACTTAACTACTCCCAATTTTGGGGTCGCAGCTTCGAAATTCCGTTAGATATAATTTTATGCAGCATTAAAAATCACATGATTTTGTGATGAGGCAGCGCAGGAGCTAGTGGTGTGCGAACCTCAAAAGATGTTATTGGGACGCACTAGTCACGAAAACAAAAGCATTGCTCTTTATCAGTGACCCTAGCCTCGCTTTCAGGTAATGGGGCAAAGAGCAGTTACTTGTGAAAAAGTCGACTAATGACTCTGACAATTTCAAGATTACTCATTTTGTTGTGATCTTAATTGTACAGCACTTTCAAATAGTTACCGTAAAATCAGCAGCTTCCTTCTAAGATACAAACGCTTCATTTAGTATAATTAAACACAGTGAAATAAAATGCTTGCCTCATTGCATAAGACATTAAGTTTTGGTTGACTTTACAATTCTTTGATATTGCGACTTTGTGGGTTCGTAGAATTAAAAGTCCAATTTGCCGAAATTCTAAATGTTCTTTATTTCCGTAGAGATACACTGTTCAATTCTCACGTAAAACATTACATCACCAATAAAACACAATCTTCCAAGGTCGATGACAAACAGCGTCCAGTTTGCAACATCAGCTCTCGTTACAACAACACTCTTGTTACACAACTCACTGTTTTACAACTTGCAACTCAGCTCTGTTTACAACTCACTCTTGGCAAGTCGGCACTTCCTTAAATACCTCATTCCTAAATTTGAGATATTTCCAGAAGAATAAAGAAACCGAATAATCAAGATATTACCAGAAATTTCCATTTATCTCTGTTTGTTTCGGCAAGTCTTGTATGTCAATCGCTAAGTTTATCTGCTTAAGCAAGCTCGATATCTACGTGAAACCTATCCGTCTGTTGTCTTTATCTGCAGTCTCTTTTGTGTACACAAACCACGCTTCTCTCTCGGCACCGAAACTACCGTGCTTTTTCGCCGCGACAATATTGTTCTGTTCTTTTTATCATTTAATGCTTCCATCCTCAATCACACTAACGTTAACTTCTCTAAATTGTTTAAGTTGCATATGTCCACCAACTTATTTGCCATCATGGACTGCTATAACGGAACTTTGGAACACGTTAAACACTCATAAGCAATAGTTTCTTTATTGCGGTTTCATAAGCCAAAGAAATTCTTAATAGTAGCAAGCTATAGATGTGTTCTGGACTCGTGACCTCCGCGGGATGAGGTGTGGGGGAGAGGGGAACCGTTGTCCGGTTACGCAGCGAGTGAGCATACAGTAAACATTCAGCAATCACCTGCAGAAAGTCACGTGGCCTACTTGCGTAGCAAGATGTAGAACTGGTTCAGTGCAGTAAGATTTACTAGTCTTCTCATCATGTCTGAAGATCTTAAGAAATTTAAGGTTATGCATTCGGAAGGGCGTGAAATTATAAGTAGCGTTATAGATAAATGTGATGAAGAAGCTTTGAAAAACCAATATTCATATCCAGTGTCACAAGCTACACAACGGGCAGCCGCTTGTGTAATAAGTAGGCTGCATGTTATCTTCCCAGCGTTTCTATCTGTGCGCAACTCGTATATCATTACGTCATCTTGTTTATACGTGTGTATGTCTGTAGTGAACGTATTCCTTTCAGAGTTCATAGGGCCAGAACATAACTATACCGTGGAGTATGCCGGTATATTTACAAACAGCTACAGCACGCGACACGGGGTGTCACCTACCGGCGAACTTTGATAGTGTGAGGCACAAGCGTAGCTGCCTAATCCACACTCTTTCTGGAGCATTTTATGTGGTACTACTGGCGGTAACAACTATTTATCTGTGTCACATAGAAGCTGAGAAACTACTTCTATATGTTCGTTCGGTGTCATTTTGAAACATCCTGTATATAATTATCCAAGGTAGCATTCGCCCGGCAACCGTGGAAAACCGCATAAAACATTTCGGTCAAGTTGGTTAGCCGCAGAGTTTTGAACCCGGAATCTTCTGAATACGACTCACACAGGTTATCGTGGCGCTTCTTTGTAGGATTCACTCTTCTTACAAATTACCTAAACATGCGATAGTTTACTCAAGATCGTTACAGCTGATGTCACAAAAGACTCTAAACTAACTTCTATATTCAAAGTGTCTCAAAATCTGTATATTTGACGGAATCTATACACATTTCTAGTTGGAATTAAATAGCTGCTATATATGAAAGAGAACACAAGGACAGATGAAAGTAAAAGTTGATTTGTAGGTACGTCGTAGATGGCAAAAACCGTCTCCTTCAAGATTTCCCAAGAGTCCTACGAGAACATTTGCTGCAGTTTTATCCAACGTTTTGTTTCATATGTTAGCAGGCAGACAGAGGGGAAGTAGAACGTCAGATTTCACGGCGTAAAGTATCCAACCTGTTGCTTTTTATGTCCTCGGAGCGTTTACATTTCTTGTTTTCTCATATTTAATACACATTTTGGCAAACACTCATGCAAACTGTACGCTTTTAGCAGACTCTTCATATAAACTACTCCTTATTATATAAATTTTAAATGTATCACACCCATAAATATTCGCTCGGCAGCCCTTAAAATTCTCTATTTAACACCTTCCACTTTTACCCTCACTTAACAAATTTTATCCTGATACAGAAATTGTTGAATGGTAATATTTATAATTTTATAGTAAAATACTGTAGTAAGCAATTCTCTTAAATTATAATGAATGCACAATATAACAAGAATCACAATACTGTAAGCGAACTGGCTAAAGGCAGCTTATTACTGTAAGGAAATTAAGTCCAGCTATGTAGCACAGGCAGTACTGGTTCTGCCAAGAGGTTCCGAGTTCGAATCTGGCCAGGGTGAGTTTTCTGGATAAGTTGAATTCTAGGTACCCTGTACTCATTTTAACATCACTTCATACATCTTCCGATATGACTCAACATTGGACGTTTTCCCTTATCCAGAAACATGAATTTATGGCAACTTTTAGCTCTGTGTACCCTATTCTCATTTTAATATAATTTCATTCATCGTCCGATATGACGTAACTTTGGAGGTTTCCTCTTATCCTAAAAGACGAATGTCTGGGAACTTTAAGCTCTATGTATACTGTACTCATTTGAACATCACTTCATTCATCGTCCAATACGACTTAACGTTGGAGATTTTCTCTTATCCTGAAAGATGAATGTCTGGTAACTCTAAGCTCTATGTACCCTGTACTCATTTGAATATTTCATCCATCGTCCAGTACGACTTAACGTTGGAGGCTTTCCCTTATCCTGTAAAAGAAATGTCTGGTAAATCTAAGCTCTATGTACCCTGTACTCATTTGAACATCATTTCGTTCATCGTCCGATATGACTTAACGTTGGAGGTTTTCTCTTATCCTGAAAAAGGAATGTCTGCTAACTCTAAGCTCTATTTGCCCTGTACTCATTTGAACATCATATCATTCATCGTCCAATACGACTTAACGATTTCTCTTGTCTTGAAAGATGAATGTCTGCTAAGTCTAAGCTCTATGTACTCAGGACTCATTTGAGCATCATTTCATTCATCGCCCGATATAATTTAACATTGGAGTTACCTGTAAATAGGCCACAGACCAGTTACGCAAAGTGGAAAGGATTTCTTGAAATTTAATAGCCAGTGTAAAAATAGTGTTAAAAGGGATATAAGAAATTAAAAATATTGTAACGTATAATGCAGGAATTTGAGTGGTGTAACCGTAAAGTACGAGAAGTTATATTGATAAAAAGGCGTGTATTTCTATAATTTCTGCCTTATAGTTGTTTATATTTTACAGAAGTAAAATTATCGGCAGTCCGTGGCGCCTAAAGACCGCACTGGGCTTAACATCTGATAGCCGCAAACCAATTCTTCGTTTAAGTTTCAATGATTACCGGCAACCTACTTTCTCATTTTTGGTACACAAGGTTATATTACACAGGAAATTTATCGATACTTTAGATATAATACTTCAATAGTTAATAGGTATATATATGAAACGAAGGTGAAGGTGTTGACAGCAAAGGTGACGATGGAGCACTTGGAGGAATGAATGGTGAAGCAAACTGAAGAAAACTCGCATCCATACAACCGCCTTGGTGCGAGGCAAGTGGTCTAACACAATTAGGTGATGAGAGGGGACGCTGTGAAATACTACAAACTTTTTGCAGGTAAAATTGTTAAATAAATGGAGATATGTTAGTTCCTTCAAATCTGGTGGTTGGTAAAACTGTTTATTTAGTTACACGTGGTCAGTTAGTCACTCAGACTCACTGACAGGCAATTGTCAACAATTTCTCGAAAAAAACCAAGCCTATATCACCATAGAAGTGTATAGTAATTTTTTTTACTTTGACTATTTTGACGATGGACCAAGACAAGTTTAACCACGCTACCCGATAGTCCCCAAGTCTGTGTATGAGGTAAAACATTACCTTTTAATTTTGAAATTATTTTAATTATGCCAACCGTGACTTTGTGGAAATACACTTAATTTCTAATAGTGTAGAATTTCACATACCATTTTGTAGGAATTCATTTTTTTTAATTTACGTCCTCAAACATTAAGTCATATCGGACGATGAATGGAATTGGTGAAATGATGCTCAAATGAGCCCAGGGTCATTAGAGCTTAGAGCTACCAGACATTCGTCTTCTAGGATAAGGGAAAACTCCGGAAAAAGCCTTATCCAGGTAACTCACCCTGACCGAGATTCGAACTCGGGAACTCTTGAACGTGAGGTAGACACTCTACCACCACGCTACCGAGGCGGGCTTGTAGGAATTCATATTTCCCGGATAAGAGCATAGAATAAAGCATTAGAAGTGCAATGAATAGCGAAGGAAACTGGAGAAAACTCGCATGCAAAGAACGCCATGGTGAGAGGTGAGTGGTGTTAAACAATTAGGCAATTACAAGATAAAATGAATTACTAGAAATGGAGGGGCTAGTTTATATTAGATTAGTTTATGTTAGGTGATAAATGATAGAATTTGTGCGTAGGGCAATAGAGCTAAAGTTGCGTTAGGTAATGAGATAAATGGAATAAATGAGTAGAAGAGGCTTAAGCTAATAAAATTAGGTTAGAGGATAAGGAGCACAATAAATGAACAGAAAAGAAGGTTATGTTAAGCGATTAAAGGAGAGAATAAGTAATCATAAGATAAGAGTGTGTAAAGGAAATATAATACATCGGTGGTCTGAAAAGTTTCCGACCTAATAAAAATAAAAGACATTTTTTTAGATTTTTTTTTTCAACAAAGTCTCCTTGTAATTCTACACACTTCTCCGAGCGGTAATCCCGTCTCTGTAACCTGTCCAAATAGTCCTCGGCGTTTCTCTCTGCAAAATAATTGTTTAAGAAGGTGACTGCCTGCTCATTTGTCGAACATATCTGTCCTCCGAGCGCAATTTTCAGATGAGGGAAAAAAATAAATCGCTTTGGGCTAGATCTGGCGTGTCAAGCAGTTCAAACCCTAATTCGTGAATTTTCGCCATTGCAACCGCTGAAGTGTGAGACGCTGTGTTGTCTTGGTGCAACAGATTCCCTTTTCTGCAAATGTGGCTGTCTTTGCGCAAGTTCTGCCTTCAGCTTGTCAAATAATGTTCGTAGTATTCTCCTGTAATGATTTTTCGTGCTTGAAGATAATTAACTAAAATAACTCCATGACTATCCCGAAAACGGTCGCCATCACATTCCCATACGAACAAAATCAGTGTTTGCTTTGTTTGGAGCCAGTTTCTCCCCTGCCGTCCGCTGTTTGGACTCTATTTTTGTTTCGGGCTTATAATGGTGTATCCAAGTTTCATCTACAGTAATTAATCGGCGCCAAAACTAGGATTTATTGCGCCTAAACTGCCCAAACAGAGCGTTGGAAATGTTCATTCGAACACGTTTTTGGTCTAACGTGAGCAAACCCGGCACCAAACGCGCGGACAGCATTCTCATGTCTAAATGTTGACTTAATATGTGACAAACACATTCTTTTGACATGTTCATAGCCTTTGCTATCTCTTTCGCTATAATTCGGTCGTCGTCTAATACCACTTGGTGAACCTTGGCGATGCTTTCGTCAGTAGTTACAGTTTATGAACGTCCCGAAAGTTCATCGTCTCCAAAGCTTTTACGGCCTCGTTGAAGTTCAGGTGCCCCAAATTTCACTGTCGTAAATGGTGGTACAGGCTCCCCATACACATAATCCAACTCATCTTTGATTTGCGTAGGCGTATTGCCTTTCAAAAGCAAATATTTAATGACAGCCCGATATTCGATTTTGTCCATTTCCATAAAAAAAACTCACATCAACTTACTCAAATGACTGTTACATAACAACTGAGCGTCTAAAATGGCTGAAGCTTGGGTGAGTAACTCAACAGATGAACAACGAAATTCACTGGCTTTTATTGAGGAGGACTGTTCAATACAGAACTATCATAATTTTTTACGATCATAATTTTGCGCTGTAAAATTCAATCATATTATATTCTGTTAGCTTAATGGGAAACAAACACACCGTAGTAGTTTCATTGTTGGTGCTCCTGGTTCCCGCCTGTGAGAATCAGACAAGTACAGACATGTTTAGTATCGCCTACCGCTGCAATGGAGGTAAAACACAGTTAAAGTTTAGGAAGATCCGGAGCTTCTTTCAAACGTAATCACTGCTGATGGAACTTGGCTACATCGTTTTGATCCTTAGAGCAAACACCAAAGCTCAGTGTGGAGATCTCCTTCATCAACAACCACCTAAAAATCAAAAGTGCTTGTTTCTGCTAGGAAAGGTATGAGCATTTCATTCTTTAATATTCATGGAATGGTTTATCGGCATGTTGCACCTGCACACACATCAGTAACTGGACAATACTACAGGGATGTCCTGAAAACATTGCCAGTCCATATAAGGCCTAAAAGACCATATTTTCGTGAAGCAGGCTGGATTCTTCACTACGATAATGCGTGGCCGCATATTGCTACTGTTGTTGCTGAATATCTTGTAAAACAACATAGTGAAGTGCATCCCTCACCCTCCCTATAGTCTGGATTTAGCCCCATGTAACTTTTTTCTATTCCTTAACTTGAGGAAGCGTCTTCGTGGGAGGCATTATCCATCATCAGAGGCAGTGGTGAGAGCTGCGGAGGCGATTTTGAAGGATCCCTCAAAAAGTGGTTTACAGCATGTCTTAAGACTGGCAGAAACGTTGGGACAAGTGAATCGCATTTAGGGGAGACTATTTTATGAAGGGCCATTAAAATTATGAGAATGAGTAGAGGTAACTTGTCAAAAAAAAAAAGGTGTGCGATTGCTGCGATCTTCATGTTGAGGTCGGAAACTTTTCAGAGCACCCTCGTAAGTGTAACCCTATAGCGAAACCCTTAACCCATGTAAAAGCAACACAAACTAATGTAAACCGAGATGACTGTAAAAATAACTTAAATGCTGTAAGACGTCACAGGGGGAAAACATCTTATAAAAGGCACAATTAGGCGGTGACCCAGTTCTTCCTTTATCGTCTCACCATTTAGAAAAATAATCTTCTCAAATAATAAAAAAATGCCGGTGCAGTGATTACTATTGTTATCAGTTCTCTTTTATACAATTATTCAGCCTGTACTGCTGACAAACTTGATACAAAAACTTTTTACATGAGGGTCATTTGAAGGTATTGACATCCAGATAGTTCGGTTGTATGCATCCATAGTGAATGAGTAAGATTTAAGGGCCCGTTGTGAGCTAGATCATTCAGTGTAGGCCGGGCTTTGACCCGCGACCTTGGGATCAGTGACCCAACGCATAAACAACTGAGCCACCAGGACCGACTTTATGGTGCTAAAATTCAGAATTAAAGTAGAGTCATTCAGAAGTTCAAACACTGTTTCATTTCATAAAGTTGCATCTGCAGCTTTCGATAAGGGCAATGAAGTAAACAAATATAACACAGCATCGATCGATCGTTGCTCTTTAAGCTGTCATTGTCATTAGTGTAGCTGCCTTTTGTCTTTATCCTGTACCGGACTATTTATGTTCCGTGGAGTATCAAGTGTTTTATCCACTCCATTGCTAACATTTCTTCATACGAGGGCTGTTCAATAAAGAATGATCATAATTTTTTACGCTCATAATTTTTGCACTAAAATTCAATCTTATTATATTCCGTTAGCATAATGTGTATCAAACACGCCGTAGTAGTTTCACTGTTGGTACTCATGGTTCCAAACTGTGAGAACCAGGCGAATTCAGACATGTTCAGTATCGCCTAACGCTGCATTGGAGGTAACACGCGAGTAACAATAAGCGGCTTTGAAATTCTGCTTTTGTATCAACAAATCTTCAGTTGAGACCTATAAAATGTTACAGCAGGCCTATGGAGAGTCTGTTGTTCCCTACAGCACAGCTCGAAGGTGGTTTAAAATGTTTAAAGATGGGAGACAATCAATTTCAAAGGAAGATGGCCCCGGTGCTCCAGTTACTGCTCTTACGGAATACAACATCAACACAGCTGCTGCCATTGTAAGAGAGGATAGACAAATTACCTTAAGATCACTTTCTGAAATACTGAACATTTCATTAGGTGCCACACACACGTTGGTGACAGAAACATTACACATGAGACGTGTTGGTGCGCGATGGGTTCCAAGACTGTTGATTCCCGAACGAAATGACATTCGCCTGCGGGTCTGCATGCAATTAAAAATGTTTTAGGAAGATCCGGAGTTTCTTCCAAACGTAATCACTGCTGATGAAACTTGGCTACATTATTTTGATCCTGAGAGAAAACAGCAGAGCTAAGTGTGGAAATCTCCTTCATCATCAACCCCCCAAAAAGCAAAAGTGGTTGATTCTGCTGGGGAAGTTTTGGTCATCTCATTCTTTAATATTCATGGAATGGTTTATCAGCATGTTGTACCTGCACACACATCAGTAACTGGAAAATACGACAGGGATGTCCTGAAAATATTGCAAATATATATCAGGCGCCAAAGACCACATTTCATTGAAGCAGGCTGGATGCTGCACCACGATAATGCGCGGCCACATATTGGCAATGTTGTTGCTGAATATCTTGCAAAAATCAACGTGAAGTGTATCCCTCACCCACCCCCCTATAGTCCGGATTTAGCCCCATGTGACATATTTCTATTCTTTAACTTCAAGAAATGCCTTCGGAGAAGGCGTTATCCATCATCATAGGCAGTGGTGAAGGCTGCGGAGGCGATTTTGAAGGATATCTCACAAAATTGTTTCCAGCATGTCTTTGAAGACTGGCAGAAACACTGGGACAAGTGTATCGCATTCAGGGGGGACTGTTGAGAAGAACCATCAAAATTATGAGTATGAGTAAAAGTACGTTGTCAAAAATTGTGATTATTCCTTATTGAACAGCTCTCGTATAATAAAATAAAGAGTTTGTTAACGAGACCTTAGTTGCCAGAATCATATATGCACCAACACGTGACGTAATTTCCACCAAAAGGAGTACTTTTACATGTTAGTATATCTACAGACTTTGGGCTGCCATTTTTAGACACACTGAAAAATCATTGGTCCGGGTGGGTTTGAACCCGCGACCATGGAATTAATAGGCCAACCCACGCTCACAGCGACGTCTTCTTCGGAGCTTTGTTCTTTTGAGATTCCGATGTGTCTGTATCGAAACAGAAGTAGATAGATTCAACAACACAGCGGACACGTTTCTGTGTACATTCCCGGGAGGAATAGATGGAATAAAGTAGCCGCTGAGGTTTTATAGGCTCTAGGAAGTGCAATATGCGTTTACCTCAAGACATTCTTTGCAGTAAGGTACCTACAAAATAGGAATGAACATAAGGCAGAGCTGGATGTGGCTAGTCTATCACTGTCTAGCCAATAAGATGAGTGCAATGTTGTGCAGTTAAGCACACATACTGGCTCGCTTGGCTGAACCGTGCGGAAAATTTCTTTTTGCGCTCAAAAGATACTAATTACAGAATTATTTTGTTTTTCACATATCATAGATCTATATTTCTGAGGGTGACTATCCAAACCCAAAGTTTGTAGGATATCTGGTTTCGGAAATATGCAAAGATAAGTCTGACTAGAAAGAAAAGAAACATTAACTGTCAGTGAAGAAAAACACACAAATGCTATGCTGCAGTTGCATTATACCTTGCGTTCAGTAAGGTCATCTTTTAAAATTGTAAACGTGCTTTTCAAAGTTAGTAAATATGTCGCTTAGTAAGCCTAGTACTAGTGTGCCTAGTAGTGACTGTAAGACAACTTGTAAGGGCTAGATATATTATTTTTCATGTGTATTCTTTCTTCAAACAATTGTCAATTAAAGAAGGTTTCGAATTTACTAATTTCCCTCAAAGCCAAGAATTAACGGCACAGGCTTGTCACGTGAGTGCTCATACTGTGATGAACATTGTTAAAGAAGGCAAACAGCTCACCAAATTAGGAAACGTTCCCATATTTAAGTCTGCTGGAAAATATAGAGCAACATTCTATACACATTCGTATCTTCTGTATTAATCATTGGTTAAAAGTGCATTACAGACAGCCTGCAATTACGGTAGCATTAAAGTAGAAACTACATTCACAAATCATTGAAATGTCATTACTTTGTTACACTGTTGCGAATGCCATTCTTTCGTGGAACACAACTAATTTGTGTCATTTCGTTTTGTATGCATGTGAACATTGCTGCATATGCGAACTGTTCTCATGTTCAAGGTCTTAAGCTTCAGTTTATGCCATCATGTGATAATCATTGTATATGTTTTCACACACATGCGGATACTAAGCGAACTTTGCTGTACCCATGCTCATTCTTATTTTGTAGCCACTCTAGTTATCTCACTCTAAATCAGAATCAGTACCGAAGATAATTCAGGTGTCTACAGATACATGCCCCGGTTACACAAAAGGTGTAGCGTTACTATCGTGGCTAGCTCTGTATGGAATTGATATCATTAGAAACAGAAACCCAAACCTATCTCAGATCATACTGAATGTATGCTCCATGTGTCACGCTGGAGACATCAAGGCTACATTCCCGATCGAGACACACACACTCTAACATATTTCAGTAATGGATTAGATGGCAGCAGTGATATGAAGTCGGAGACCTAGCAGATTAAGAGATAGTGATGGTACATACAGAAGATTGTTTTCTGGCCCCATAAAATAAGGCAGAAATGGTCAAAACAGGGAGACCATCCACAGGAGTGCGCCCAATTCATCTTCCTGCAAGTTATATTCAGAATATTCCATACTGCGAAATGACAATCGGGAGGTGTTCGTCCTGTTGTTTTCTTCTGCGTATTGTGGGCAGGTCAAGGTGAGCATATCAAGATAACTAATAGAAGTAGCCGCCGTGTACTGTTGAAAGAAAAATTTATCGTACACTTTTCACTTGGAAACCACACACAACATATTTTGACAATGGGAGTCATGTTCAATTTCTGAAGTGAAGCATAGATTCTCTCCACAAAACCTTAACATTTTGCTTGTTTACTTTTCCAATGATGTGGAACAGAATTCGTCACTAAACTGACTTATCTGATACCTCTTCCGCGTTCATTAGTGTCAAAAAATGTTTCAGTGGTCACTTAAGCACTAATTGCAGCTTGTGGGATGAAAATACAGTAGCTCAAAAAGTAGAACTGCTTAACTACAAGCTCTGTGTGCAGACTTGTTAGGGCTATTACATTGGCACGTCGCTTCCCTATACGAGATTTTTTAGGTTGTCCCATAAGTATGCCATAGTATCCATTTTAACTATGTATTACTTCTGAGAAGTCTAGTTACCTGACAAATGTAACCTGTAATAGTATTCAGCATAGTTATATCTAATTACATCACAGAACAGAGAGCTGTTCAATAAAAAATTATCACAACTTTTTTGAAAACGTACTTTTATTCATCCTCATAATATTGATGGTCCTTCTCCAAATAGTCTCCCCTGAATGCGATGCACTTGTCCCAGCGTTTCTGCCAGTCTTCAAAGACATGCTCGAAACCATTTTTGAGAGATCCCTCAAAATCACCTCCTCCGCCATCACTACTGCTTCTGATGACGCATAATGCCTCCCACAAAGGCGCTTCTTCAAGTTAGGGAATAGAAAAATGTCACATTGGACTAAATACGGACTATAGGGAAGGTGAAGGATGCACTTCAGGTTGATTTTTGCTTAGTTATTCAGTTATCAAGTTATTCAGCAACAACATTGGCAATATGCGGCTGTGCATTATCGTGGTGCAGCATCCAGCCTGCTTCACGGAAATGTGGTCTTTTGCGCCACATATGGACTTGCAACGCTTTCAGGATATCCCTGTAGTATTGTCTAGTTACTGATGTGTGTGCAGGTATAACATTCTGATAAACCATTCCATGAATATCAAAGAATGAGATGACCATAACCTTCCCTGCAGAAGCAACCACTTTTGCTTTTTTGGGGGTTGGTGATAAAGGAGATTTCCACACTGAGCTTTGCTGTTTGCTCTCAGGATCAAAATGGTGTAGCCAAGTTTTATCAGCAGTGATTACGTTTGAAAGAAACTCCGGATCTTAGTCTAGCATCAACTTTAACTGCATGCAGACCTGCATGCGAATGTCCATTTATTCGGGAATTAACAGCCTTGGAACCCATCGCGCACAAACACGTTTCATGTGTAATGTTTCTGTCACGAACGTGTGGGTGGCACCTAATGAAATGTTCAGTATTTCAGAAAGTGATCTTAAGGTAATTCGTCGATCCTCTCTCACAATGGCAGCAGCAGTGTTGATGTTTTCTTCCGTAAGAGCAGTAACTGGAGTACCGGGTGCCCCTTCCCTTGAAATTGATTGTCTCCCCTCTTTAAACATTTTAAACCACCTTCGAGCTGTGCTGTAGGGAAGAACAGGCTCTCCGTAGGCCTCCTGTAACATTGTATAGGCCTCAACTGAAGATTTGTTGAGACGAAAGCAGAATTTCAGAGCCGCATATTAGCCGCGTGTTACCTCCATTGCAGCGGTAGACGATACTGAACATGTCTAAATTTGCCTGGTTCTCACAGACGGGAACCAGGAGTACCAACAATGAAACTACTATGACGTATTTCTTTCACATTAAGCTAACATATTATAATAAGGTTGAATTTTAGTGCTAAAAATTATGACCGTAAAATATGATCATTCTTTATTGAACCACCCTGGTATAAAAACTACTAACACCGTTAGAACTATCTGATTTAAAGGATTCCTTTTAAAAACAGAATTTCTATTTATTGACATAGAATTTTTGTACATTTACTGCACTTAACATTTTGCACATACTAAGTTAAATGTCATCGGAGAATTATTATGTTTTGATGTCCGAGGATTTCAATTTGCGAAGTTGGTAAGTATGGTACAGTAGCTAATCCGGAAACCCTTGAGGAGAAAAAGGAACACTTACTTATCATCTAGACGAAGCCAAAACTCCAGGTGTTGACGTAGAGGATAAAAGCAAGAAACGTCGAACCTAGCACAGCCCAGTCAACATCCTGTCGCTGCGCCACCTTCATACCTGCAAATAAAAAGACATGTTTAAGCAGGACGGTTTTGCAAAGCACAAACGATGGTAAGGTCTGATGTGCATGGCTCTCTGATGTATGACAGATACTTCAATCCTACTATGAACCTTTCGGTGGGAAGAGAGAGAGAGAGAGAGAGAGAGAGAGAGAGAGAGAGAG
>JAUKNK010000052.1:535000-550000 GCA_030765055.1 Mantis religiosa
TAATATGATATATTTAGTGGGAATATTCCAAAATTTTACAATTTACAACTTTAGGCTACATTTATTTTTCTTTACCTTGTTGCTACCTTGGCTCTTTTTATGAGAATTGTAAGCTCCCTTACTAGATTGGGTATGCTGAAGGGAAAGGGAGATGTGGGACGCCCAGCTATACGCTGGAAGGATCAGTAGGCTATTGAAGAGAAGGGAACCGGTCACAGGGCCCAATCCTTGAAGATGATGACGATGACGACGACGACGATGATGATGACCTTGTGGCTACCTTTGCTTACATGATAGCCTGGACTTCTGATCTGTCAGGTAGCTCTTAACCTCCATACCTCCTTGTTACTTAATTAGTCCCTTTCTTCCTCCTCAACTTCCTTTCTTATATTCTTTACATTTCTGGCCCATTTTTCTTTTACTTTCTGCAAGAGCTCGCCAATACTTCTTACCTTCTTTTCCTCCCTGCCCGTTGACATTTTCATAGCAGCTATCCTGTAAGTAACATTAGCGAGGATACTCTCCGTAAAAGTTCAGAGAATATAATGAGACGAGTACAGACATGTATAGATGCTGGTGGGGGACACTTCCAACATTTTCTCTGAGATGTAAATAGTGTAATGTAATCTCCCAATTGTGTATTATATTCTCCCAAAGTTACACGGGGGTTCTAGGTTCAACAGTCAAATAGCCTATTGAAATGGTTCAGGTTTATATGGATCGCATTGTATCAAAGACATTAACAGTAAGAAGATCGAAGCTCAAATATCGATATAATATTTATATTACGCAATAATGTTGAGTGGTTAGACACTCGACTCCCACCAAGGCGGCCCGGGTTCGATCGTAGGCAACCGCAAACTGAGATTTGTGCTGGACAACACGGCGCTGGGGCGGGTTTTCTCCGGGATCTCCGGTTTCACCACCATCTCATTCCACCGGCGCTCCATCTTCAACTCTTGTATCATCAGTGTCACCGCCTACTGTGCCGTATGTAGTAAAAGCGGGCGCTAAGCGTTACACACCGCCGTTGAACCTTACTAATTGAATTCTGGAATTGTAACTTGTCACCAAGTATCGCGTTATTATCATATTTTTAGCACAACCATACATCTTCTCTGTCTTCCAAATACATTCTCAACAAACTCATTTTGGTTTTAATTTTCTCCATACGTGAACACAAATTCACAAAGCGAGAAGGCAATTGAACTTATTCCAAGAATTCGAAACGAAGTTTTACAAGTGAATCCCTCCTTCCAATACTATTTTCATTGAAAAATGACTGTTTAAGGTATTTTGATGATAACTCTATATTTTGAATTTACTCCTAATATCCTTGGAAATACTCTTCAGTTTTATGCCTTCTGCAAAAGTGGTAAACCTAAGAGATAAACAGAACCTTACTACACAACAAATATAGATCTCGTTAAAACACACAATTTATGTCATGTTAAATATTCAATGGAGCTAGCCATTTCCGAAATATTCTTTGTTATTGGTCTAAATGTTCAATTCTTATACATTTCTCCAATAGAAAGAACTTTCTCCTTTTCTTTTATCTCTTGGCCACGTAAAAAGCGCATTTTCAAGGTCACCACACAGTGAGCAGCTTCAAAAAGTTGACTATTGGTTAATTTCTTTCTTTTTGTGTTATTAACGTTGTCCAACTTCAGGTCATACTGCACGATGAATGAAATGGGTGAAATGATGCTCAAATGAGCCCGCGGTCCATAGAGCTTAGAGTTACTCGACATTCGTCTTTCAGGAAAAGGTAAAACCCCGGAAAAACGTTACCCAAGTAACTCACCCTACCCAGATTCAACTCGGGACCTCTTGAACGTGAAGCAGAATTGCTACCACCACGCTACCGATGCGGGCATTATCGGTTAAGTCTAATGTATTTCCTTATTTCCGCTGTACTTACAAAAAATAGGTAATAGATATTTCTAAAAAGGTTTTTCCAGTTTAACATGAAGATGATTATGGTGGTGGCGGTGGTGGTGGTGGTGGTGGTGGTGGTGGTCGTGGTGGTGGTGGTGGTGGTGGTGGTGGTGGTGGTGGTGGTGGTGGTGGTGGTGGTGGCGGTGGTGATGGTGGTGGCGGTGGTGGCGGTGGTGGTGGTGGTGGTGGTGGTGGTGGTGGTGGTGGTGGTGGTGGTGGTGGTGGTGGTGGTGGTGGTGGTGGTGGTGGCGGTGGTGATTTTTATCGAGATTGGACCAAAGTCTAACTCCAGGATGTAGATCACGACAAAGTTAGTTTTTGACACATATACCTACTAGCTGACCAGCAAACCATGTAGCGCCAATACATAGGTGGTCTGAAAAGTTTCCGGTCTAATAAAGATACAAGAAACTTTTTCAGAATTTCTTTTTCAACATAGACTCTTTGTAACGCTCCACACTTCTCCCAGCGATGCTCCCATCTCTGTAACCCGTCCAAATAGTACTCGGCGTTTTTCTCTGCAAAATAATTGTTCACGAAGGTGGTTGCCTCTTCATTTGACGAAAATCTCTGTGCTCCGAGCGGAATTTTCAGATGAGGGAACAAAAAGATTTCGCTTGGGGCTAGATCTGGTGAGTCAAGCAGTTCAAACTGTAATTCCTGGATTTTCGCCATTGCAACCGCTGAGGTGTGAGACGGTGCGTTGTCTTGGTGAAAGAGGATTTTTTCTGCAGATGTAGTCGTTTTTCCGCAAGTTCTGCCTTCAGTATATCAAGTAATGATCCGTAGTATGCTCCTGTAATACCTTTTCATTTTGAGGGTAATCGTTTAAAATAACTTCATGACTGTCCCAAAAAATACAGTCGCCATCATTTTTGCAGCCGAAGAAAAGCAGCTTTTGATTAATTTGAAGCCGCTCACCCCTTTGCTGTTCCCTGTTTGGACTATATTTTTGTTTCGGGCGTATAATGGTTTATCCAAGGTTCATCTACGGTAATTAATCGGCGCACAAACTCCGATTTATTGCGCCTAAACTGCGTCAACAGAGCGTCGGAAATGTACATTCGAACTCGTTTTTGGTCTAACGTGAGAAAACGCGGAACCTAACGCGCGGAGAGCTTTCTCAGATTTAAATGTTCATTTAATATGTGACAAACACATTCTTTTGACATGTTCATAGACTCTGTTATCTCTCTCACTTTCATTCGGCCGTCGTCTAGCACCATTTGGTGAACCTTGGTGATGTTTTCGTCGGTAGTTGCGGTTTTTGGACGTCCCGAACGTTCATCGTCTCCCAAGCTCCGCCCACGTTTAAATTCAGCTGCCCAACATTTCATGTTTTAAATAATGGTGCAGAGTCCCCATACACAGAATCCAACTTATCTTTTATTTGCGTAGGCCTATTGCCTTTCAAAAACAAGTATTTAATGACAGCTCGATACTCGATTTTGTCCATTTTCATAAA
Source organism: Mantis religiosa (assembly GCA_030765055.1). Classification (NCBI taxonomy): domain Eukaryota; kingdom Metazoa; phylum Arthropoda; class Insecta; order Mantodea; family Mantidae; genus Mantis; species Mantis religiosa. The sequence goes on from JAUKNK010000052.1 coordinate 538,407, forward strand.
AATACTCACGTCAGCTTACTTAAACAATTGTTAAATAACAACTGAGCATCCAAAATGGCTGAAACGGTGGTGAGTAACTGTCGACAGATGAACAACGATTTACTAGCTTTTTTTTAAGAGTGCTGTATCTTCTTGTTGAGATTGGAAACTTTTTAGAACACCCTCGTAACCTTTATAAAACGTTGCACTTCAGCGTTCGAGGATTTTATTGGCCAAATTTTTAAATCGTTATCACTATTACCATCTTCAGTTATTTTGATCTTTTTATTCATTTGCTTTCTTAAATGGAACACTAACATTCCATACTGGTAGCATAGGGTTATTTTATTTGGAGAATAAATAAAAATAATACACACAGAGAGAATAAAATGTATAGGTAAAAGGGGTTCCTATGCCTGAAAGTACTTCTACTGCCCTCTTTTTTGTTACTAGTATTTTTTTTGGGGGGGGGGTATTAAAGACACCTTCTTCCAGTCAGCTACAGGGGATTCAGTAAATATGCTGTCCAAAGTGTAGAGGAATAAGCGTTTTTAAGAGTGGGTGTACACACACACACACACACACATACACAGACACGCGCGCGCAGAGAGAGAGAGAGAGAGAGAGAGAGAGAGAGAGAGAGAGAGAGAGAGAGAGAGAGAGAGAGAGAGAGAGAGAGAGAGAGAGAGAGAGGTGGAGAGATAAGCGTACCTTTTTCTAAACATTCTTTCTTATTTTATTTTCAGGAAATCTCAAAATATGTATACCTCCAAATAAATCTCGATATCGTATTTTGAATGGAATGCAGCTCTTCATCTATTTCTTATGTATGTGATAGGAAAATCTAAGGTATTGCACTCATGACTTTGTCTAATAAACATTTGTAGAAATTACCTTACTGCATATTTTATGGAAGTATACTATATTGAAGCGATAGTAATATCACTTAAGTGGCAGTCACTAAGGGATGGCTTTGAAATTTCGTGCTCCTTGCATGCCTAAAGACCAAACGACTTCCCATTTGAGAAAAGTATAAGTCCTTAAGAATTCATATCACTAACAACGATTATCTTGAGAACGGTTAGTGCAACATGAAAGGTTATTTGATATAAATAGTGTGCATTAGATATCTATTTTTGTGCAGATGATTATCTATCCTATTGGGTTTACTAGTTATTCAGAATGAAGAGGATTTCAGTGGTAATTCCCACAAATTTTGGAATGCACTAAATTTATCATAAAAATATCTAATATATACCTACTATCTAATCACACTTGTTGGAATTGTTTTCTAGAAAATCAAACATTCCAAAAATATTTCTTGTAAAGAATAACTTGCGGAACTGGACTGGACTGGACTGGACTATGCTATGGAGGAAATTCGTCACCTAAGTAGGTCCAAATTTGGTCTGTTGTACCGGTGCCCCAAGTGGGGTACCCCACTGAGGAAGAATGAGGTGAGAGAAGACGAGAGAGTCGCCACCCAAGGACCCACGATAGTGATGAGGGCAAAGTCCCTACACTTCACCAGGGGGAAACTCCCCGGCAGGCCAGTACAACCTACATCCCACTCACCATGGTCCTGAAGTGGCCCACTAGAACGACCCGGAAACTGGAGAGCATCTACAGGAGGAGGAAGTGTTTACCAGGAGCATATCATCCTGCCATGTAGCGCCGAGGCTCCTGCCGACACTTCTATCCCGAAAGAGGCCACCAGGTGAGAGATGGAGGGAGAGAAAATTCGAAGGATGTATGAGGTGCGTTCAATTTATATCACTTTTTTCAGGACGGTGATCAGAGAGGAACTCATGGCTTTTTTAAAACACACGTGGACTCTTTGTGAAAGCGTAACAGAAATGGCAGTACTGTACAGTGCATATAACTCTAGTGGCAGCGACGAGAGTTAGGACTGTTTCTGATACTTAAAATGACGACGTTTTCATTGCAAGAACAACATTGGTTTTCTCCATTTTCTGGGTGTGAAACCTATTGACATTCATCGCCAGTTGAGTGAGGCATGTGGTGATGGTACCATGGAGGTGTCTAATGTGCGTTCCTGGGTGCGAAAGTTCAATGAAGGCAGAACATTGTTTGACAAGAAACCAAGACATTTGCAGACACCGCTTCCCAAATTGGCATTTCCCTGGGACCTATGCACATAATCCTGTATGAGGATCTGAAAATGTAAAACGTGTGTTCCAGGTGGGTGCCACGAATGCCGACGGATGATCACAAGGCTGTGCGCCGGCCTCGGTAGCGTAGATGGTAGCATATATGCACCTTTCATATGTTTTTGCATCTCAAATCTTTCCTTGGCGGTCACCACTTCAACAATGACGAAGAGCTGAAAGAAACTGTTTCCAACTGGTTGAAGGCGAAGGCGGCAAACTTCTATGAAGAAGGTATACATGAACTTGTGCCTCGCTATGACAAATGCCTGCAAAATTTCGGCAGTTATGTGGAAAAGTAGTTTAAGAGTTGTAGAACTTTGTGTAATAAATAATTTTTCTCTATCTGTACACAATTTAATTTTATTACCAAACAGAACCAAATTTCTAGACGTACTTCGTATTTTGGAATTCATTTCCATTGTTGTAGCTATGTTTCGCTCGTTTGTGACGATAGAGATACATGATGCAAACCAGTGTTATCAGAGAATTGTTAGTGAAGGACGAGCATTTTTAACACACACAGCTGCGCTAAACCCAACTAAAAGTTGACCGATTCTAGGAAACCGTTGGAATGATCTAGCCATTAACTTTCTATGCAGACTGACATAAAACTTGACTATTTATGTTACAGATATTTCAGAACTTATATCTGTATATATTCAAATTGTTATATTCGTTAATAAGAACAATAAGCTTTTTCCCTTTTTCTGCGGGCCCCTAAAATAGCGGGCCCGCCCGCATTGCAGGTCCTGCAGGCCCTAACTTTACGCCCCTGGCTAGAAGAGTTTGTATCATCTTTGAAATGGGTAGAATAATTTATAAAATCGATGTAAAACTGATAATGGCTAAATAAAATTCTGAATATCAGTTAGACTTAAAATTGAAAGCCACTGTAGCAGATATGTAAGCATCTGAAACAGAGTTGATGATTATCATTTCTATGCTGTATGCGCGGCAGCGAAACGGAAATTAGCAAAGGAGTGAGATGTTTATCCGAAAATGACGTAGTAATATTTTGTCGCTCGGAAAAGCGGCAGATACACGTACGCGTATTTAATTAGACTGCAGGAGTCGCGCTAAGCCCTCTGAAGCACACAAAGGTATTTTCCTTCCCTTCGAGGTATTTCGAGTCCTCCCTCATTAACGTAGCGTTTGATATACATTCCTCACTATATCTAAATTAATATGCTCCTAATCATTTAGTTTCAAATACAATACCTATCCGATGTTTATCTCAGAATTAAATGTAGCTGTTGAATTTTCTGGGAATACTCTGAATGCGTTTTGTACATCTTGGCAAAAAACAAACCACTGCAATAAAATATTGATCTCGTTGAAATGCTTAATTTACGTCGTGTGTTTAGTACTAAGCACTTCCTGGGGTTAGGATTCTACGGAGGGGATTCCACACTGCGATCAGTCTAGATCTATTGTACACAACGGTGCAAAAGTTTTCCGACGGAAGGGTGGTTGGAGAGGCAAGGGGAAGAAAAGGCTATGCTCGATTAGTTTATTATGTGCTTCAAATGGGAAGGTGTTTGTCCTTGAGCGCTACTAGGTGAGCAACCAATCGGAGTACCGCGGTGCTGTCATATTGTCACGACCTGTTCTTACTTTGTCAATAATTAAGGAACACGTGGTCAGGTCGAACACTCGGGAGCAAACACTCAGAGCAGAACTACATGCTTTAGCGAGAGGATGGGATCTTTTCTATAATGGTTCATTGGTAAAAAGTTAGGGTAAAGCTAATTACAAGTGGAATTCACTTAATAAGAATATTTACTACAACAAACAGATTTACAAAAGCGGCTATAAGCCCTGCCCAGGCTGGCGCTTCTACAGATACTGACTTACAAAAAATTTAACATTTCAGAAAATACAAGCAAGGTTTCACATTTTTGTTGAAGACAAAAGCATTGGCAATTAATACAAAACACTGGATAATAAAGTGTATTGCAAAACACCTTCACATTTGAGAAAAGAAAAATGATTTGAAATACAGACATTAACACAATATTTTGAAGAAATATATTGAAAACATTACAAATGCAAGATGAACACAGCATTCCATTGCAATTACAGCTGGCCTCGGTAGCGTAGATGGTAGCATGTCTGCCTCACGTTCAAGAGGTCCCGAGTTCGAATCTCGGTCAGGGTGAGTTACCTGAATAAGGTTTTTCCGGGATTTTCCCTTATCCTTCAAGACGAATGTCTGGTAACTCTAAGCTCCATGGACCCTGGACTCATTTGAGCATCATTTCATCCAATCCATTCACCGTCCGATATGACTAAACGTTGGAGGACGTAAATTACAAAAAAAAAAAAAATGCAATTACAACCTTCCATTTAATGTACATTTAGTATACAATCAGTTTCTCACCCAAACTTTTTCCTATATTTCATTGAATAATAAAATGATTTTCTTAGCCATGGCATAAGTCGACTGTACAATGACATCATTGTTGTTTTTGCTAACATAATTAATTAAACATATACATGTCCCCCTTCATGCAACATAATGCAATGAACAGCACATTATCATATACAAATAACATATGCAGGCATGCAATTGAAATCCCAAACACTAATAAACATGCATAACATGGAATGGCAGAAAATATTACATCACAACGTTGTGTCAGAAACCTATCAGCTTCCTGACAAACAATGCATATTATAGGCCCATTTACCCTGTAAAACTTAACAAATACACACAAAAAATATTATTAAATCTATCTTCACAGCATCCAAGGTTACATTACAGCACTGCGTTAAAGCTACAACTGAGTGGCTGTTAGCACTTTTTAAGCCTTCTTGGCTCCTTGTGCAGAATTATTAAGTAGATTTAAAGAAAAACAAAAGAAAAAAATACTATCAAAATTGAATCCAGAACTATCCAGGAATCTCTGTTCCTAACTAGGGGCAGGGAATAAGGCCTACCTACTAGTACTGCACATAAGAATAATCATCATGACGTATGATAAATGCTAACCATAGATAATTAAAACAATACACTTCATTTGATTAATTTCATCTATACTTTTTCCAGAACTCCTTTAATTCAAATACATAACCATGTTTTATCATCAGAATACAGATAATGAAACTTAAGTGTCCATAAGCAATCATAACTATTGCTACTGTATAAACGGTATATAAATAATTGTCCATATAAAGATACACCATTTAATTTTCCTAAAATTCAAATTTAGAAGAAGTATATTAATAAATTAGGTTAATTATCAAAGAATGGAAATCATCATTGTGAAAAAAAACTATAGATTAAGCTTGTACAATGTCCACCAACTTCTCCTAAAGCACTTCAGCTGTAAAATAAATATATTCATAAAACACTGTTGCAAGAATCTTCCACTGCAGAGAAAAAAAAAGTCTAATATACATCTCTCAACACTAACGTACCCCACAGGGTCTGACACCATACATGATCTATTCTGCAGGCACATAAGAGCTCCCCTGCAAAATGTCACATAAACTTCTTCACACTACTTCCTCTATACTAACACTGCATTCAAGGGTACATAACAGCAAATCCTTGAAGCCAAATTAATTTTCACTATACACACAAACAATAATTAATCCTGAGGCACTCCTCCGCAACCATCAGGATACTATATACACACTTGCAACAATTTAAAAAGCATTAAGGAAAATTACAGCATATTTACTCCTCAAAGAAGCGTTGAGTGAAACAAAGGACAAGCAAAATCAGGAATTTTGCAAACTTCCAAAATAGTAATTTAGACATAACCTCCCTTCAAATTCTTTGTTAACCCAAATCCTAACCAAAAGAAAGCAAAATTATTCAAAGATGCCTAACAAGAATTACTACAACAAACATTAGCAAAAAATATTATAAACCCACTGCACAGAAAATCCCAAGTTATCCACACACAATGGAACATCTCAAAAAAACCTAGCAGTAATATCCCAAATTGACTTCTTTTTAAATTATTCCCATTATTTGTGACAGTGAAATAAACCTGAATTTACTAAAGAAAGCTCTTTAAATAACATTATGCCAAAATTTAACTTTCACTTTAAGACAGCAAAAGAAAATATATAACATTACCATCCCTAAATAAAGACATTTTGAATCACCAACACTTAAAATGGAACAGAAATTTACAAGGCAATCCAGGAAAAATAATTGTGATTGACCATAAATTTAAAACACATGATTCAGAAAAATGAGTGTCAATAATAAACTTTTTGTTTTGTAATATGTTCACCATTTTCATAAAAAACTGCTGCAAGAAAAACATAAATTTCACATCAATCATTGCAACAGATTCTCCCAAAATATTACCACATCTCAACGCTGTGTCAGGTACATATCAGCTTCCTGACAAGCCACAAATAATCCATGTTATAGGCACATCCACCCTGTAAAACTGCACAAATACACACACAAAAAATACTCTCAACTCTTAACATCCTCAAAGCATCCAAGGTTATATTACAGCACTTCCTTAAAGCTACAACATTTCAACTACATCAGACACACAAAATAATCTAGGGGCACATCTCAGCACTGACCTAGAAAACACATTCACACTTGCAAAGACCAAGACAGATAGAAAAAGAAGAAACAAGCAGCATCACATCTGAAAAAGCTCAACAACACAAAACAGAAACAATATCAGAATTCAGACATAATTTTGACAAATCACTGGTAATTTGAATATAACCTCTCTAAAATATCAGTATTATTTAACATTTGGCAAACCAACATACAAAATAAACTTTAGAAATACCTGAATAATAAATTACCACTGTAAAGAATTACATTATAACCTTGCTGAAAAGAAAATTATTAGTTAACCAAGATAATTTAACACTGAAAATAAAACCTGAAAATCCTGAGCTAAATTTTGTAATTATTATTCCCAATATGCCTAAAAATGAAAAATGTAAAGAACTTTACCAGAAAAACTTTTCCTAAGAAAGATTATACTAAAATTTTAAAGCTTCAATTTAAGAAAGGAAGGTAAAAACTTTTGATTATAACCCTATACTCGAATATTGCAAAAAAAAAAAAACTTATAACAGGAAACATAACCTGTTAAAAATGAAGCAGCAAAATAATTTTAACTCACCATACGTTTAGAAGACATTTCAGGAAAATTTCACTATCTTTCACTGTTGCAACACCCACATGATAAACTTTCCATGAAAAATCCACTGCAGATCCCACAAGAATACCAATAAAACTTACACAAAAGGAATTAAAATCTTTGCCTTCATAATACTTATTCATCCTTTTTATTCTAAACACTTACTGAAATTATTCACATTTATGAATCAACAAATATCCCAAGTTTTGCTATTGAAATGTCCAGAATAACTTTTTTGCACTTTAAAAGGCCAGAGAAATGTAATATTTAACCAACCAAACACTTTTATAAACTGCATTGCTTCCACTAAAAATTTACCACGATGTGACCAAACTATCAAATACATCTTAAATGAAATTTTCAAAAGTTGTCATCCTAAACATCATTTACAAAAATTCAAATATTATGTCCAAGCTACAAACATACTCTCAGAAAACTAACCATTCAATATCGTAGCAATTATAACGTTACTTCATAGACGCACACTAATAGAAATATCACGTTTAATACACCATAAATTTCTACACATGGCACTGAAGTAATCATTAATACACAAATTCCAAAATCTTATTTTATTCACAAAAGAAAACTACCTAATATTGAGTAGATAACTTGAATCCAAGGTTGAACACTCAACACGTCTTCTGAAATAACACGTTGTGATTAGTAATTACGAATGAGCCAACATTACACAACAAAATATTACTCCTTAAATAAAAGTTACGAAAAGGTTACTATATAATAATGAAAATACTGAAAACACTTTTAAAGCCTTTTGGCATGTTATACAGAATTACTAAGGGGCTTGAAAAAAATTATAGGAAAAATAACAAGAATGAGGCCAGAACATCGAGGTGGTCTTACATTTTTTATACACAATTTCTACATATCAGGAAATATTTTTTTTGTTTTAATTTGGATTTTCACAATGAACCTTTTAAAAAAATTATACCCGGCGCCTAACACCAATATGTGAAGACCTGTTCTTACTTTGTAAATAATTAAGAAACACGTGGTCAGGTCGAACACTCGGGAGCATATGACTTAACGTTGGAGGTTTTCTCTTATCCTGTAAGATGAATGTTTGGTAACTCTAAGCTCTATGGACCATGTACTCATTTGAACATCATTTCATTCATCATCCGATGTGTTTTAACTTTGGAAGTTTTCCCTTATCCTGAAAGATGAATGTGTGTAACTCTAAGCTTTGTATGTGAGTATCATGTCATTCATCGTCCGATAGGACTTAACGTTGGAGGTTTTCTCTTATCCTGAAAGATGAATGTCTGGTAACTCTAAGCTCTATGGACCATGTACTCATTTGAATGTCATTTCTTTCATGTTACGATATAGCTTTACGTTGGAGCTTCTCCCGTGTCCTGAAAGATGTATGTCCGATAGCTCTAAGTTCTATGTACACTGGACTCATTTCATCATCAATCATACATCGTGGTATATTAACTATCGCTGAAGGATGGAACCTAAAAAATAATGTTCTTACAAGTACAATGGGAATAGGGGAATGCAGTAACTTTACGTGAAAATTAAATATTTTAAGATTTGGCCGCTTACTAATAACTTCGGAATTACATTCTGGTTGTTTGACCAGGAGGAAAGAAGACAAGATAAAACGAATAATATTTTCCATTTGAGAAAAGTTGTTAGGAATTTCACCAATAACAGGAAATTACTGGGATATGCTTAATGCTAAGGAGAAACGTAAGTTGATATGAATTGTATGTTTTAAGCAGATATCCTTTTTTGTACAGTAAGATCTCTTACACTTTTCCAGTTACACAAAAGTCCTCAGAGGACATTTCCAGTAAATTCAGGATATATTTATAATGAAAACATATTTTAATTAATGTATTGCAAACAATTTTAAGAAAATCAACGTTTCGAAACATGATCCATTAAAGGGTAGTCGCGCCATGGCTCAGTGGTGAGACCACTTGGCTCTCGCCAAGGCAGCCCGCGTTCTATCCCGGGCGACCACAAAGTGAGATTTGTCGTGGACAACACGGCGCTGGGCGGGTTTTCTCCGGGATCTCCGGTTTACCCCGCCATCTCATTCCACCGGTGCTCCATTTTCATCTCATGTATCATCAGTGTCATCGCCTGCGGTGCCGTATGTAGTAAAAGCGGGCTTTAAATACTACACATTTCATATTTGCAGAAAGATTGTTTGCACACTTGCGTGTATGTACCAGAGAAAACAATTGATAATCACCTTATACCAAATCGGTCGTTAGATACTGATATAAAATTCCCTGCTCTTTTAAAAACATCGTGGTAGAGCTGAATATCGACAGCATCTTTCAAAAAACCAAAAAACACAAAAATTATTTAAAATGATTTGTGTTTTTATACCTCTCTGCATATTTCATGCAGTGCGCTTTTGTTTATCACTTACGCGTGGTCTAACAGTTACAAAAACAAAATTCCCTCCGAATGTAGCAAATTTCAAATAAATTCCATGAAAATTTGATATTTATACAGCTTTAGTTCTGAGATTAATGCATTACCTGCTTTACGAGGTATCTGCGTGGCAGAAAAATCAAAATCTTTGTCTTTAAGGAACTTCAAACGTGTATTTCCTGGGAAATATTACATCAATTTTTGGAGTATAGTGCAATATATCCCCTTGTCTCCTCAAGATAAAAATTAAAGTAAAACACGCCTAAGAATTTGTCGAGTAGTGCGTGAGTTCAAAACGTGTGTAAATTCCTGAAAATTAAATTAAAATGTGTACACTGAAATAAACATTTGGTTACGACCTTTAAGTTGATTTAAGATTTATTGCAATGAGGAAAATATTAATTTGGATGAATAAAGATTTTATTTTTACCATTTCTATGCCACCAACAATGTAAGCTCATACAGGCGGCTTTGACTTTGAAACAAAAGTGCGTCGGCAGTGATATTCATTTTTCTTAATGTTTGTGGTCGTTGATTTGGAACTGTTCTTGTGCAAACATTAAATTTACTCAGGTTACTCTCTCGCGTTTCCAGATTATTTGTAGGATTGTGAGCAATACTTACTAAAGAAACATTTCTATCGTAACTGATAATCGGACCCGAAACCGAAACAAAGACTTGGAAACAAATACTTCTTTGGCAGTGTAAGAAAACACGTGTGCGTGTGTTATAGCGTGCCGTTTGTAGTGAAGAAAGAATAATAAAAGTATCCGCTATTATTGTTGTTTCAACTCGCTCAGCAGACAAAAGAATTCTATTTTGTTTCGCAAACAATGGAAATCAGTAGCCGAAATTACCGATAAAAGAGTAATTAGAAGAGTAATTGCAACAGGAATTGCAATTGTAATTGCACTAAGAGGACGTCCTACCAACAGGTAAGTGTTTGCAACAGAAATTAGTCACATATTTTATTGGGGAAGTTGCTATAACTTGCGTTTGATGATCCGCCGATAAGAAAAGAATAGCCTTTGTCATTTGTCTTTGTCTTTTATTGTTCTGTAGAAATTGAACATTTGGAGGCAAACCATACGATTGGTGCAATTTGTGGTGATACGCTGCGAGTGAGTGACGAGTGGTTCACTTTGTCGTTGCTTACGGTTGAGAAAGGACCAGAGATGGAGAACCGGCGTTGCACATTTTGTGAATTTCCTGACGAGCCAGATTCGCCCTCGAGGTATGATTTCAAGAACAAGAAGGATGCGTCCTACACGAATTTCTCATGGTGGCCGTCCAATCTTGCAGACCGTCCAAAGAAAATTCCCGGACCATACGATTATGTTGAAGATATCCAACCACCATGGCTCAGAGAAGAGGTCAAGAGGCTCTTCTTCCAACCGCTGCCCACTGGAAATTCCGTTTGGTCTAGTCAGGATTCCGGATATAATCCAATGGGTAAGTGATTTTTGTAATTACTTTTCAAAAATAATTTTGTGTAGCATAGCTGCTTTTTCGTAAGAGGTGAGAATTGCTAGGGAATGTAACATGAAGTAAACGATTGCTTTTGTTTGTAGATAATCCTTTATTGAACTTATTCTTACTTATATGAAATTAATTTAGAAGCTAAATAAAACTCAGAAGTAATTACAGTTTCCATTGAATCATTAAACTTAAAATGTAGTAGTTTAAATAAGTATTTATAAGACTGATCCAGTTGAGTACATACGCTACTCAGGTAATGGATAGCGTCTTTGTAATATAGCAATGGCGTCTGTTGCCGTTGAGTTATAAGCTACTGAAAGTGATTTTGTTTGGGGGAGGGTGGAGGCACATATTACTATAGAAATATATAGTTTTATAACGTTGTGTTAAATAATAAGAGTTAGACATGGCT